>ML805050.1:149320-168658 GCA_009831015.1 Picea engelmannii | reverse complement strand
ACATGGTCTTGTGTAAGGGTTTATGGAGAATATGATGTATTGTTAGAGGTATCTTGTTGGTTAACTTGGTGATATTGTGCATATGATTGAGAGTTGACTTGATGATTGATCTTTGTAAGTAGATTAGATTTGGATGATGAGATTGATGAGACAGGTTGAGGTGACATGTTGTTGTGACAGGTTGTGCATAGTTGATGCACTTGTGTTGGTATAGACTATTGGTACAATTTGATAGATTGCTTTATGTCTACAAGTTGGGTCTTGTACTTGAGGGTTGGATTCCTCACATATCAGTTGGTGCTGAGATACGCAGGTTAGGTCTTGCATTGAGAGTTGGTGCTCTCTTGGAGTTGGTGCTGATAAAACCCGAGGATTGTAGTCTGTAATACAAAATAAACTTATACATATATGTTGGCATGTTTTACAAGAAGCGTGTGCTTGTCATTGATGGCACGAACAACAACAACGATGGCAAACAGGAAAAGCATAAGCTCAAGAGGTGAAGCGAACAATATGTAGAGATCAAAGCTCAGAAGGGAAAGTGCAGTACAGAAACGTGACCAGGATCAACATCTCCACAGGACAAACCAGGATGATTGAGAATTTGATCACTCGAATATCCATCAGCCGTCGGATCACCTTAAGTGGAAGGACAGGATAAGCAAGAGCTAAGATATGAGATCTCGATCACCCAAATTTTCGTCAACCGTCGGATCGAATTAAATGGAAGGTTAGGATAAGAAAATATGGAGAGTCATTGGATTTAATCCAAGGCAAAGCTGCATCGCAGACAGTTCGAGTCATTGATCTAAGATCTTGATCAAACGAACATCATTTGTTTCGGGTCTAAAGATATGAGGAGGTTATGCTCCGGAAAAATCTCACTTCAAGAATTTCAAGTTTGAGATTTGAAATCCCCAAAGTTTGGAGAGTCAAAATAAATTCTCGATCATCGGATCATCCGAAGTAGATCTCAGTCGTCGGATCTTCCGGAGAAGATCTCAAGCATCTGATCATCAGAAGTGAATCTGGGCCATCTGATCCAGAACGTCAGTTTGAGTTTTGAAATTCCCGAAGTCTGGAGAGCCGAAATAAATTCTCGACCGTCGGATCATCTGAAGTAGATATCAATCATTAGATCATCTGAAGAGCATCTCAAGCGTCAGATCGTCCAAAGTGAATCTGGGCCGTCTAATCTAGAACGTCAGTTTGAGTTTTGAAATTCCCGAAGCCTGGAGAGCCAGAGAGCCGAAATAAATTCTCGACCACTGGATCATCTGAAGTAGATCTCAGTCGTCAGATCGTCTGAAGAAGATATCAAGCGTCAGATCATCCGAAGTGAATCTGGGTTGTTTGATCCAGAGCGTCAGTTTGAGATTTCAGATTTCAGAAGTCCGGAGAACCGAAGGAGATCTTGACCGTTGATCGAAAAAGGGGCCGCAGAACCATTGATCTTGTTGAAAGGTCAAATTCCCGAAGTGGAGGCAGAGCTGTCGATTGAGAAGGTAGGTGTCCGCAGATCATCGACTATGGAATATTAGCATACAGAGGAAATCAGGGTTTGATATTTGAAACTCCTGAAGCCCGGATCTCGAAGTAAATCACAGTCGTTGATTTAGGAAAGTTAGATCTGATCCGCAGAACTTGAAAGGATAGATCTGAACCGTCAGTTTAGGAGCACCGTTAAGATCATGAGATCGACAGTCCCATCACATTGCGGGGATTGAAGGTGCGCAAACTTTAAAAAGTTGAGGGCAGGCCGCAATCGAAACCACGATTTTGGAGAAAGGACACGTGGAGCTCTGTAGTGAATTGCGGGGCAAAAAGAGGATTGCCCTCAAACCACCTTTGGTCGTGCCCGCAATCGCATGGTCACATGAGATCATTGCCCAAGGTCACATTAGCGGAAGATAAGGGAAGGAGATAACGCTGCTAGGCTCCACATCGGAGGTTACACATTGAAAAGTAAAAAAGCCTCTGCATGTATAATCCAACGATGCTGATCAAATCGAATCTGATTGAAGGGTTGTTGTTTCACTTCGTGGTTTCTTGATCAGTTATGATTCAATTACACTAACTGAATCATTGTTTCGGGGCATTGGAATCATGGATCTTGAGCGTTTTGAGATTCCCGACATGGGTGTTGGATATTCAGAGTGTAACGGATGATGAGAGCATGAATAAATAGAAAAATGTCGTGACAGGATGAGGTTGTTGTTTCTCTGTAAAAAGTAGTCGAACTGTAAGCAATGAAGTTTATAGCATGAACCGAGGGAGAAAATGCAGAGATGAATAACATAAGCTGGACAGAGAAGAAATGGTGAAAACAACAGACTGCACGAGAACTTAAGCGCAAGAAGATGCGAGCAGGAAGACACTGATGCAGGCAGAGTCGAGAAGTGTAGTAGAACAATGATGAGACTGGTAAGCCATTGATAAATACTGTATCACTGTAATAAATTTCAGCAAGCAAAGATTTATATCTCAGGGTGGTAGGCTGGTGCTAGGGAGGATTGTTGTCCTCAGAGTTTCAAGTGGGCACTTGAACACAGGGAGTTGTAGCTTCCATCTCGTTGCAGCCAGAAAAACCAGGGTGGTAGGGTGGTGCAAGGGATAACCATTGTTCTCTGTTATACAAGTTGGTGCCTGTGTGACTGGAAGTTGGTGCTTCCATCCAATTGGTGATGGAACACTCAGGGAGTTGGTGCTTCCTTCTAGTGGGTGCTAGAGAAACCAGAGGGTTGTGGCTCTCTACAAGTTGTAGCTTGTTAAAGAAGAGGTTGTAGCCTCATTTTGAGTTGGTGCTCAAAGATTGATGATGTACAAAACTTGAAAGGCTGCTATCATTCTAAGAAGAAAAGGTTTTCTCCCTTTATGGGTTTCCTCATGAATATTTGTGTCTCTGTATATCATATGTGTGATTGATGTTTATTATTTCTATTGTTCATGACTTGCATAATCTTGATGATCACTTGGAGAACATTAATAATATTTCAATAGGCATAAAATTGTTTAAGCACAGTAACAACTGATTCACCCCCACCTCTCAAATGTCTTAGTATTTCCAACAATATATCTGGTGTTCCTTGTGTTCTTTATTCTGATGGTGCATAGCTCTTTATTGTTAATGCATGTCATTGAGATATATTTACATGCAATCAACTAAGTATGAATGGAAGTAATAAGTAATGTTGTTGTGAATGGTGATTGCTAACTAAAGTTTTGTGAGAAGTGTAAAATATCCCTCACACTGATACACCCCCCCCTTCTCAGTGGGATCTGTGTGTCCAACAATCATCTCTATTTATTTTCTAATGTTAACTCTCTCAAATCATTTTATATTCTCTGCATTGTCATACCAGCTGACTCTAAGATAATTATTACATTTAGTCTTTAATATCCATTTCAAGTTGTTGGTCCTTCTTTAAGGATTCCTCGTCAAATTCTAGTTGATGCACATAGAGAGATCCCATTGGCTTAGGACTCATCTTATGTCAAACCATTCTTATTGAATCTTTTTGTTGAGAATAATTGGTACTTCACTTAGAACCTTAAACCTTCTATCATGTTCTCGAACTAACTATAATGAAGTTATTGTTGGTCTCCTCCAAATTTTGTGTAGCAAAATGATGGCCATCTTGGAATTTGAAAAATACTATGAATCTATCTTTAATCTCATTATTTCTACAATTATTTTCATTTGTGTACAGGTTCATATACCAAGTTAATGCTCTCCCTCTTAATGAAGAATCAAGTATAGTTAATGCCCCAAAATTTAATAAAATCACAATTTTTCTTGTCAATAACAATGCATTCTATTGATTTAGAAACACAATAACATTGATATGAGTGGATATGTCAAAACAAAATCATGGCAATAAGAATAGAAATCTTAAACAATTTTTCCATATTCACTACAATCATATGGGGTCTACCTAATATTAACTTGAAATGTAGATTGATGGTTGGTGATTGTTCATTCCTAGAATACACTACTTCTATATAGCTTAATGTTGAATTTTTCAGACTGGGAACAAAACTAACAAAGTTCCTCATAAAGATCCTAATATTACACTCAATGGAAGTGTTTTTATTACTGTTATTTTTCACTTCCTTACTATCCAATAAAATTGTTGTCTTGAAATAATTGCAAAAATACATTTGAAACTGTCATGGGCATCACCTATCCACCGCATTGTCTCTAGTCTTGTTGGTTGCAAGAAGGATTTCCAATATTGTTCATGTTGACGGTGTTCTCTAAATTGTTTCATGAAATGTTTGATTAGTGTTATCTTCGTCTATCAAAATTTCAATTCATGATAATGGCTTTCTCCATCATATCAGGTATCAACACATATGTGTTTGGAAAAGGGGTAAAAGATAAATCACCAACAACTTTGACACATTTTTATCACAATATAAAAAAACATAAATTTAACAATAATCCAAAACACTTTTGTTTTCATATAAATACATTCTTGAAAAATTAATTCCATTTCATATAAAATGTTGCACTCCTTGGAAAATTAATTCCATTTCATATAAAACTTTGCACTCTTTCTTATGAAAAAAGATTATCAAATACCCTAATGTATCATTGTTATGTTATGTTGATGCAAATAATTTTTCAAATTTGATGGCTAGGTTACTTGACTATTTCTTATTTCTTATTCACAAATACACATCACGTTCTATACACATTGATGATGCTTAGAATGGAAAAAAAAAATAAGGTAAAGTTATAAGTATACACAAACATGCAGTTAAATGACAAAATGGCAATACTTTTACATGCATAAAAATATGACATAGAAGTGATTTATTTCATGTATTATCCATATCAAATGCATTAAAAGTTGGTTATTCATATCAAAAACTTAATTTATAATTTAGTTTTAGTGTGTTAATTTGTACTGTTGAGGTGATATTATTCTTCTTTTACTTCTATATTGATATCACCAACCATTTTCATTTCAAGTCTTTTTTTAATTTATAGTTATTATTCTTATGATGTTTGTAATTGCAAAATATGTTATTTTAGTGGTATATTTGTATTACAAGATTTTATTCCACTTTAATACCTTGCCTTGCTTTTATTTGTAGGATTTTATTTTACATTAATATTCTTCCTTCAAATATGTTTATGTGTTATGCATGTACATGTGGTATAATTTAATGTGGATGACTAATAGGAGATGGGTTTAGAGATCATTGACTAAGTCTTTCACTATTGGAATCATACCAAAGAGATACTTGATTAGAAGTTATCTAAGTATGGGCATGCATATTTGGTTGTTGCTTTAGAAGTGCAATAAAATCATTGTAGGGCGTACATTGCATTGATCAACCTTTGTTGTGGATTAGAGTGACAAATGACATTGTGTCATAGATGTGCTAAAATAATTGTTGCAAACTCTAGCATTGTGAGTCGATTGCATACGAAGAAAATCTAGTCATGTTAATATTTAGTCACACCATGCTGACTTCATTGGGAATGACACAATAGAACAACATGGTACACTGGTGCAGTTGGACAATTGCATAAGTTGGCACACAAAATACCAACATTTTGCAGTTGGACTTCAAAAGTTTTAGCTCATGATAGTGGCTCTCCTCCATCTGTCATTCCTCGAAACATTTAGGGATTTAACTCCACAATCAACCTTATCGTTAAAACTAACCTCAACATTGAGAACTTTATGTTTTCTCTCTATGTTTTTTAACACACACATGGATAAAATACGAATTACAAACAAATTTACAACATTTTTATTTCAATGTCAAGACATCATTTTAAAGTTAATTCCATTTCATCACTAAAACAATATTTCACTCTTTCTTCACAACCAAAGATTATCAAATATGCTAATGTGAAAAGTGTTAGGTTGATGCAAGTAATTTATCAAATTTGATGAATAGGTAACAAGTGCCATTTTATTTATACACATAAATCACACTTTATTCACACATACAAGTCACATTTTATACACATCAATGATGCTTGTATTTACATCGTGCATAAAGTTATAAATTTAAGAAAATGTACATACATTTAAATGACAAATTGGGAATAATTTTACATGCATAAAAAAATGTGAGATATAAGTGATTTATTTCAAGAATTATCCATATTAAAAAAAATAGAATTTGGTTTTTCATATCAAATGTCAAAATGTTAAGATGATGCATAAAAAAAATTGTGAGATAGAAGTGATTTGTTTCATAGATTATTCATATAAAAATGCAAGTGATTTATTTCAAGAATTATTCATATTAAAAAATTTAGAATTTGTTTTTCATATCAAATTCAAAATGTTAAAATGCATAAAAAAAAATGTGCGATAAAAGTGATTTGTTTCATAGATTATTTATATAAAAATGTTAGAAGTTGATTCTAAAGTGTATTCATATCCAAAAAAAAAAATGAGTCAGAAGATAGTTTTATAGGGCATAGTATTATTGTTGTTTAGTTTCATATAAGTTTTTATGTCGATGTGATAATATTCTCCTTTAATTCCATATTGATATCATCAAAAACTTTAATGCAATATCTTTTATTTTTATTTTTTATAACTTGTAGTTATTATTCATCTGAGGCATGTAATTGCAAGCTACCGTATTTTAGAGGTATACATGTATTATTATCCATTTGATGTTTGTAATTGCAAGCTATCTTATTTTAGTGGTATGTTTATATTACGGGAATTTGTTCCACATTTATACCTTCCTATTTGTGGGATTTTGTTCCATGCTAATATTCTCTTTTCAATTGTGTTTGTGTGTTGTGTGTGTATGTATAGTAAATAGTTTAATATGGATAATTGCCTTGGATGAGTTTAGAGTCTGTTGACTAAGTTCTCTACCATTGGGATCACTCCAAAGAAATGTTTGCTTGCAATTTGTCTAAGTATGAAGGGTATATTTGGTTGTTGCTTCAGAAGCGTGGAACAATGAAAATAGAACCAATGAAAAATGTGCATTACATTGATCAACCATTGTCGTGGATCAGAGTGACAAATGACATTGTGTCACAAATGTGCTAAAATCATTACTACATACTCCAGTATCATGACTCAGTTGCGCAAGAATAAAATTTGGCCTTGTTGATATTCAACCATGTTACTCAACATGCTAACTGCATTGCATATGAAACAATAAAACAACATGGCACACTAATACAATTGGAGAATTTTATAAATTAGCACACAAAATATTAACAATCACAATATATTGCCTTCCATGTCTATTCATCGAATTTTTGTAAATTAATCTCATATATATGTAATATAAACATATGCAAGACAAAAATACTTTGTTTCCCCTTACACACCAAAAAATTTGCCTTAGTTTGATGTGATAATATCCTCCCTCACTCTAGCACTAACATCCCTGGTGATTTTGGTGTCATGCCTTGATGACAATATTCGACTTGTGGTTGTTATCTATGTGATGTTATAAGTTATCTTATTACAATGGCATATCACCATGTTGAGATTTGGTTCTATATCAATACTCCTCTTCTTATTCTTTTTTATTTACATTTGTTTTGAATGAACAATGTATTCATAACAATATTAAACTTGACTAACAACTTAATTTAAAGGTCTTATACATGTCAAAATTTAAACCTAGATTATCAACTTAGTGATAATTATCTCAACCACTAAAATATATTAGGACAAACCACCACAATATACAATTTAATGAATTACTTTTAATGTATGTATAGGAATGACATTAATTCCATTAATACCCACTAATATGTAACTGTGAGATTTATATAATTTAGAAAGCATTTCAAAACATATAACAAACCAAGAGGATAGAACTCAAAACCTTCTAGTAGTTAATTATTACTGATGTCATGAACAAGGATGGAGTAGTAAGAAAAAAGGTAGAGTGCCATAGAGCTCTAAATTACATAACCCTCATCTCATGTGACCATGACCCAAGTACCCGTAGCAACCTACATAATGCATCACATTGATAACTCCTTATTTCCACTAGTCTCAATGGCATGTCCAAAATCCACTACTCATTCTTTGTGTTTTAATTGTTTGTCTGCTAATTTATGGATCCTTGGTGGTCTCCTCCAATGACTCCTATCTAATCGACATAAGGTCATATGACATCACAGGACTAGCAACATATGTAAACATCATGGGTTATGCTAACATGGACTAGAATGCCTCTAGTATTCATCTTAGGCTAAGGGAAAGCACATTCATGGTGGGGAATCCCAACGAGAAGAGGCCCGTGTATGTTAATTTGGATGCATGTATTGCATCCCATATTGTTATGATCAAGGTCCTCGAGCATCTCAAGTCTAGGTATTTGAATTTAGGCCCTATATAACATTCTCTACTTATATGTGGCGTCTTGATCTATGATTGCTTGCGAGTTATTGATCCTTAGCGTTCAACCATGTAATTATTTCTAACCTATTTTTGACACTCCTTTCTATTACCTTGTTTAAAATGATAGGGCAGTCTTCCATATAATGGTCTTCGACTCTAAATATGCGACAAAACTCTAGGTTTGCTCGATCCTTATAGGGCTAGTGTAAGGCCATTGATAACATTTTTGATTTGTCGAGAAATATTATGAAATAGTATACATAGTTAGTATTACCTTGATCACAATCACAATTGACTCTTTGTCAACCAAATCCTTATCCTTCATCTCTTAATTATTACCTTTGTTAGATATTTGGGCATTGTGGGATGCCAAATCCACATGGTACATTGTATGATGATTTATCTATCAGTTTGCATTACATGAACACTTGGAGGTTACATGGGTAGTTACCTCAAACATTGCACATCACTTCTTCTTATTTTTCAAGTTATAAGGGAAATTCTTTATATCGTGATTTTTGAGGCACTCACTAATATTGAATATATGTTCAAATCAACCTTTTTTTTATATCATAAGAAGTGTTACTAAAATGGAATCTAAAGTAACATTCATCCTTAGTAGGAACAACAATCAAATAATTTCTCTAGCAATAATCATCTCTAGTTAACTCTCTCATATCATTTTCTATTATTTTCATTTTTCATCCTAATCGACTCTAAGATATTGATGATTTCATCTAATCTTCATCCATTTCAAGTTGTTGGTCCTTCTTTAATGATTTCTCATAAGATTCTAGTTCATGTAGATAGAGATGTCCTATTAGCTTAGGCCTTATAGTTAACTCTCTCGGATCATTTTCTATTATTTTCATTTTTCAGACTAATCAACTCTAAGATATTGATGATTTCATCTAATCTTCATCGATTTCAAGTTGTTGGTCCTTCTTTAAATATTTCTCATAAAATTCTAGTTCATGTAGATAGAGATGTCCTATTAGCTTAGGCCCTAAGCCTCAATGTGTGATAAACCATTCTTGTTGAAGCTTTTTGTTGAGAATATTTGGTAATTCCCTTAAAACCATAAAACCTTCTATCATATTCTCAAACTAACTATAATGACTATTATTAGTCTCCTTCAAGTTTTGTGTAGCAAAATGATGACCATCTTGGAATTTGAAAAATACCATTAATCTATCTTTAACCTCTTTTTTTGCTTGCACAAATTCATGTACCAAGTTAATGCTCTCCCTCTTAATGAAGACTCATATTCAGTTAATGCCCCAAAATTTAAGAAAATCTCACCTTCATGATTTTTCCTATTAATAAATAGGCATTCTATTGATATACAAACACAATTACATTGTCATAAGTAGAGATGTCAAAATAAAATTATGGCAATAAGAATATAAAAGTTATACAACTTGTCCATATTCACTACAATCATATGAGACCTATTTGACCCTAACATTAAATGTTACATTGATGATTGGTGATTATTCATTCATAGAATACACTACTTCTATATAGCTTTTTTCCATGAATTTTTTTTTCTCAATTTTATATATGGTATAAAATCATTTACAATGGGAAACTGCAGTGAGTATTTTGACTGTGGTCGGCGTACCAAAACAGTGAGTTGACCAATACAAAGCACTAAAAAACAGCCCAGCTACCAAACACGACCCTCGAAATCAAAGAGAAAACTGTGAGATAAGATCACCTAAATACGCTTACAAGAAGCATTCAAAGAACTGCTGACTATCAGAGAAAAGAGTGATAGCATTCATCGGCCAGTAGATGCTAAAGCAGGAAGTAGGACTCTCGATCCCACTATCGCAATGGAAGATTGAGAGTCTCCCTGCCACCTCGATTAACGCTCTCTTTGAGAGAGTGTCTGCTTTACAATTGTATGATCTGGGAATGTGCTGGAAGTTTATGTTTATGAAACTTTTGGAAAGATCCAGCATTTTTTGTTTCCAGCACTCGACATGGACTGAATGAAGCCTGGATTTTTGAGTAATCCAGTCGATGATGACTCTCGAGTCGCCGCGGACCAGCAAATGATTGATGGACCAAGAGGATGCTAGCGAGAGGGAAGCCCAAAGCCCCATGAGCTCCGATTTAGTATTCGTTCCTGGGTCACAGTTGAGAAACCATTTTGTGATTCTCGACGGGTGAGTTTTGAAAAAGCTTCCGACCCCACAGCATAAACCATTTGACTGGGTAGCTCTGTCAAAGAAAGCAAGGGTGTACCCTTCAGGCAAGTTAAGGTCGATTGCTTTGTAAAGGAAATGTTTGATTGTTGTCGGCTGCCAGTTGAAAGTAGCCAAGACTCTGTAAAATACGGCCTGCAAGGAAGGAAACCGATCCTCAAACAGTGCTCTATTTCTTTCGATCCAGAGATGCCAGCTAACATGGGCAGCCAAGCTAATCGGTGAGGAGCTATTTAAGTGCCACGAATTGAAACAATAAGAAACTATGTCTCCGCTCCAGGAAAAAGGAAGATTTAGGTGAATTAGCAGTCTATTCCAAACTTCCATCGAAAACTCACAGTGGATCAATAGATGGTGTATGTCTTCCGACACGTGGCGACAGAGAGGGCAGATTCCGGGCCCCTCCTAGCCTCTCCGGCGGAGCAAATCCCATGTTAAGATCTTTTCTTTGTCGGCGAGCCAAGCAAACAGTTTGTATTTTAGGGGGACATTCCAATTCCAAAGCTGAAGAAACCAAGAAAGAATGGATCCGAGATTTTGCTGTTTTAGGAGGGCATCATAGATATTCTTTACAGTTAAGAGGCCCGAAGCATCCCCTCCTGCCCACAATAGAGAGTCCGGCTCATCTACAAGGGAGATGCTAGCTCTTTTAAGTGCGGAAGTGAACCGGTTCCAATCAATTGCCCATCGTCCACAAAGAGACAACTCGCAACTTCCCAACCAGTTATCCAAAAGAGAGGGGGTGCCAGTCGAAATTCTAACCCGTGCAAGGTTCAGTAAATTTAAAGAGCAGAGCTTCGAACACAATGCTGGAGGGAGAAGAGAGCTATCCTCCAGGCCAATTATCTTATCCCTTCCAATTTTAAAATTGGGAACAAAACTAACATAGTTCATGATAAAATTCCTACTATCACACTTAATGGAAGTGTTTGTATTGTTGCTACTCTTCACTTCCTTACAGTGCAATGAAATTGTTGTCTTGTAGTCATTGTAAAAACACATTTAAAGGTGTCCTAAGCATCACATATTTGCTACATTGTGTTTGGCCTTTTGGTTTCATACCCTCGACATTGACAATGTATGCTGAGGAAGGATTGCCAACATTGTTCACATTGATAGGTGATCCCTTAGAGTTGTTTCTTGAAATGTTTGATTAGTGTTGTCTCGGTATATCAAAACTTTCCGTTCATGATAATGGCTTTCCCCATTATGTCAGTCCTTGAAACATGCAGGGATTTAACTCTATAATTGATTGCTCAACTAACCTAAAAATTTGAAATCTTTATGTTTTTCTCTTTCTATATTTTTTTATTCAATAATGTGTGTGTTGAAGCATGGTAAAATACAAATCACCAACAAATTTGAAACATTTTTACTTCAATATCAAAGACATCATTTGGACATTAATTCAAAACACTTTCATTTCAATATAAAAACCTCCATGAAAAATTAATTCCATTTAATCAATAATAACATGTTACACTCTTACTTCATAACAAAAAAATAATCAAATCTCCAAATGTAATCAATGTTATGTTGATGTAAGTTATTTTTCAAATTAAATTGAATAGTTAGGGTACTTGTCTATTTCTTATTCACAAATATAAGTCACATTCTATACAAATCTCGATGATATTTATATTTACGAAATGAAAAAAAGTTAAGGCAAGGCAAAATTATATGTATACAGAAGCACACAATTAAATGACAAAATGGAAATAACCTTAGACGCATTAAAAAAAATACCAGAAGTGATTTATTTTAGGAAATATCCATATCAAAAGAGTTAGAAGGTTTTCTATCCCTATCAAAAAAATTAATTTATAAGTAAGTTTTAGAGTGGAAATTTTTATGTTAGATGTGATACTATTTTCTTTTATTTTTACATTCTTTTGGGTTTTATCTAACTTGTAATTATTATTCATGTGATGTTTCTAATGGTAAGATATCTTATAAATTTAATTTAAGTAAGTTTTAGAATGAAAATTTTTATGTTAGATGTGATACTATTTTCTTTCATTTCTACATTTTCATGTTATGTCTTTTGGGTTTTATCTAACTTGTAGTTATTATTCATGTGATGTTTCTAATGGTAAGATATCTTATTTTAGTGACATATTGTAATTATTATTCATGTGATGTTTCTAATGATAAGATATCTTATAAACTTAATTTATAAGTAAGTTTTAGAGTGAATTTTTTTATGTTAAATGTGATACTATTTTCTTTTATTTCTACATTTTCATGTTATGTCTTTTGGGTTTTATCTAACTTTTAGTTATTATTCATGTGATGTTTCTAATGGTAAGATATCTTATTTTAGTGACATATTTGTATTATGAGATTTTTTCTATATTAATATCTTCTTTTTATTTGTGGGATTTTGTTTTATATTAATATTTTTTTCAATTATATTTGTATGTTAATCACACATATGTGGTAAATAATTTAATTTGGATCATTGATATTGGATGAGTTTAGAGATCACTGACTAAATTCTTCACCATTGGAATCACACTAAGGAGATACTTGACTAAAATTTATCTAAGTATAGACATATATGTTTGGTTGTTGCTTTAGAAGTGTGGAACAATGCAATAAAACTAGTGTAGGGTGTATATTGCATTGATCAACCTTTGTTGAGGATTAGAGTGACAAACAACACCGTGTCATAAATGTGCTAAACTTATTGTTGCACACTCTAGCATTGCGATTCGGTTGCATCGAAAGAACATTCGACCCTGCTAATATTTAGTCACACCATGTTGACTTCATTGCACATGACATAATAAAACAACAAGGTACACTAGTGCAACTAGACAACTCCATAAATTAGCACACAAAAAACCAACAATCATGGCTTGCTTGTCATCAACTCCCTCTAAAGCGTGACATGCCCACAAACCAATATTGTTCATGTTGAGGGTGTTCTCTTAGAGTTGTTTCTTGAAATGCTTGATTATCGTTGTCCCAATTTATCAAAATTTTACCTCATGTTAATGACTTTCCTCCATCATGTCAGTCCTCAAAACATTTGTGATTTTAACTCCATAATCAACCTTATCACTAAAACTACCTCAAAAATTGAAAACTTTATATTTTTTTAGCAAACATATGTGTGTGGAGTAAAATATGAATCACCAACAAATTTACAACAATTTTATTTCAATGCCAAACATATTAATTGGACAATAATTGAAAACATTTTTATTTCAATGTCAAGACACCACTTGGATGTTAATTCCATTTCATTACTAAAAAAATGTTTTACTCTTTCGTTACGACACAAAAATATCAAATCTACTAGTCTAGCAGATGTTATGTTAATGTTAGTAATTTGTCAAATTTAATAGTGAGGTAACCAGTCACATTTTATTTATTCATACAAGTCACATTTTATACACAACGATGATACTTGTATTTAGATCATACATAAAGTTATAAGTTAAGGTAAACTTGCATGCATTTAAATGACAAAATGGGAATAATTTTACATATATAAAGAAATGTGAGATATAAGTGATTTATTTCTAGGATTATTATTTCGAGGATTATTCATATATANTTAGATCATACATAAAGTTATAAGTTAAGGTAAACTTGCATGCATTTAAATGACAAAATGGGAATAATTTTACATATATAAAGAAATGTGAGATATAAGTGATTTATTTCTAGGATTATTATTTCGAGGATTATTCATATATATAAAAGGTTAGCAACTAATTTTAAAGTGTATTTATATCAAAAAATTAAGATATGTTAAAATAATGTGTAATAGAAGTGAAATATGTTAAAATAATATACAACTTGAGTGGGTCTAATGGTTAAGAACATGTGTTTTCTCTTAAGATGTAACAAGTTTAAATCCAGAAGGAGTAGGTTATGTATACCTTCATAAACTTTACCAATCTAAAAATTGGCTTCATAGTGCATATCCTTGGGTTGATGTTGATGTGATAACATCTTCTTTTACTTTAACACTAACATCCCCAATACTTTTTATATCATGCCTTATTAACTATCTTTAACTTGTTATTATTATAGAAGTGACTATTTTATTAAGATGACATACCAATAACCTTATTGACTATCTTTAACTTGTGATTATTATTTACCTCTTTTTAATTTACATTTTTTAAATGAATATTATATACAAAACATTATTAAACCAAACTAACAACTTATTTTAAAAATCGTATGAAAAAAAAAATATAACATATATGTTATCTAACATATCTCAACCACTAAAATACATTATAACAATTTATAACAAACCGACCACCATAATTTTTATTATATATATAATTTTTATAATTTTATTAATTCCATTGATCCCTTCTAATAATTTATAAAACGTTTCAAATCGTTTAACAAATCAAGTCGATGGAAATCAAAACCTTATTACCCACGTCATAGACAATGATGGGGCAGTAAGAAAAAAGGCAGAGCGCCTCAGAGCTATGAATTACGTAACCCCTGTCTCACGTGACCGTGACCCAAACACCCCTATCGACCTATATAAGACATCACGCTGCTGACTTCTTACTCTCACCAGTTTCAATGGCCGATCCAAAGGCTTTTGCTCGTTCTCTGTGTATTTTAACCCTTTGTGTGCTAATTTATGGCTCCTTGGCGGCCTCCTCCAACGGCACGTATCTGATCGGCACAGGGTCATATGACATCACGGGACCGGCCGCGGATGTGAACATGATGGGCTATGCCAACATGGAACAGATTACCTCTGGTATTCATCTCAGGCTGAGGGCCAGAACATTTATTGTGGGGGAACCCAATGGGAAGAGGCTCGTGTTCGTTAATTTGGATGCATGTATGGCATCCCAGCTTGTTACGATCAAGGTCCTCGAGCGTCTCAAGTCCAGGTATTTGGATTCAGGCCCCATATATGCTTAAGTAAGTGGTTATGTCAAACAGTAATAATATGAAAACAGTGCATTGCTAAATTGAAAGTTGGACCATATGCTTATCGTTTTTGGAGGGGTTCTGCTTATTGGGTATTATTAGATATGTTTTATGGAATTGTAATGATAATTATTTATTATTAGACATATGTTCTATGGAATTTCAAAGATAATTGTTTATGGATAACAATAAGCTGTAAGCATTATAAGATATCAAGGACACCAATACAAATTTTCTGTGGATAGTGATGAAGATGTATTTTCAATATTTCAAGGGGTTGGCATTGAAAGGAATTGGGACTTATGGAAGGGTGTTTCAATTAACTTGAAATCGTGTTGCGTTGAGAATTCATTGCGTTTTTGTGAATTTATTTGAGTTATAATGTTGTTTGGTTATTTATCTCCTGTTTTTTGGGTAGTTCCTTGCATTAAGTAAGTATTGATTTTAGTAGGCAGCAATACAGAGACAAGAAATTCAAGTTTTGTAGAGTTTTCTTTCGAGAAAGAGTAAGTTGCTGCCAAAGAAGATGGAGGAGTCTATTTAAGAAGTTAGTCTTTGAACAATAGGATTGATTATATGCAGCACACTGGGGACAATTTTGCAGAATATGGTTGCGACTAGTTTGCAAAATCAAGTTAGCCCGAGCCCATCAACAGTTGGAGGAGGTGCTTTGAATAATAAGGGAGGTCTTGTCATTCGCGGGGGCCATCAAATTTGGGAAAATTTGATAAGTATTAGAACAGGGAAAAGCGGTACTTGAATATGATTGTAATCTTTAGCCTACTGGGAAAAGCGGTACTTGAAGATGATGGTAATCTTAAGCCTGATGGGAAAGTCAGTACCCGGATCAGATGGCAATCTTAAGCCTTAAACTCCACGTCATTGGACTTAAGCTATAGAAATGTTTAAAGTCTTTAGAAAAGTGCAATTTCGTATTTCAAACCTTGAATGGAAAGCAGATGTGTTGTGGAAAGGTTACACCACTAAACTAATAGAACAGAGAATGAGGCTTCCTACAACATGAGAAGATTGAANAGCTATAGAAATGTTTAAAGTCTTTAGAAAAGTGCAATTTCGTATTTCAAACCTTGAATGGAAAGCAGATGTGTTGTGGAAAGGTTACACCACTAAACTAATAGAACAGAGAATGAGGCTTCCTACAACATGAGAAGATTGAATTAGGTAGTGAAGGAAAAGCGTTGTCACGAGATTATGAGCAAGTTATATTTAAGGAATTATAAAGTATCAAACAAAATGTCAAATGGGGCGTTGGTTTAGTGGTGAGGCCCATGGAGTGTTAAGTTGTTTGTGAGGGTTCCATTCTTGTTATAGTTTACCGCATCAAAATGGCATGTTTCCCTAAAGGGAAGAGGCTAGGGGCAAAAAATGGCATGTTTCCCTAAAGGGAAGAGGCTAGGGGCAAGTTTCAGGTGATTTGGCAAAATAGATGTCTCTCAGTCTATGTTATGTAATGGAACCTTTGACTTTGAGGTGTCTTTGTAAAAGAACTTCCAAAAAAAAGAATCAAACAAAAGCTAGATGAGTTATTTGTTGATTGTTCAAGGAATGATTGTTTAAGTACTAGGAGAATGGCTACTAGATTCATAATTGGGTTGTTGTTTCCCAGCCAAGAGACTATGGGATTTATGAACATAGCAAATTTGGCGGAAGCAAGAAGAAGATGACTTATGAAGGGATGAGTGGTCAACACATGTACAACTCCAACATTGGGCATGCTAGACAAAGAGGTCAACAGGGTCATCGGAACAATTTTGTTGAGAGAAGAGAGAGTTCTCGCACCCAAAATCTTGGATTTGGTTAAAGCTATACAAATGATCGAGGATGTGGAACAACGGATTGATAATTTGTTATCGATGTGGTACTATTGAAGTTTATAAGTTATCGGAATGTTTGATGGACATAAGGATTGAAAAAAGATGAGGAGTTTGGACCAACACTTAAATAGTTGATTGCAAGAAGATTGAACAAGAAAAAGAAGCGTATGTACTTGAAGATGGAAAAAATATTTTGCTTCAATAAACTTATTGCAAGCATGAAAAATAGGAAGATCCATGCATACAAAAGAGCATTTCCCATATGAAATGCAAAGTAAATATAAGGTATGTACTTTGGCGATTGATTTAGGTAGCAATACAAGTTTAATAAACTCTTATGTAGCCTCTAGCTCAAATTTGGCTAAGAAGGCTCATCCAAATCCATTTTAGGTTGGGTGCAAGATGAGGATGGAACAAATGGGTCTCAGTAGTGCCTGGTTACCTTTAAAATTAGTATCATATGTAGATGAAATGTGGTCTGATGTTATTTGCATGATTGCTTGTCATAAACTATTTGGAAGGTGATGGTAGTATAATCAAAGTACTGTTCATGATGGGAGAGCTAATACATATTTTAGTGAGAAAGATGATAAGTGGCACATGCTTATTCTGATGGAAGAAGAAAAGGATAAGAAAGTAACACTGTCAAAACATGCTTCCAATGGACTTATCAGAGAAACTAAATGTACTATCTTGTTTTTTCCAAAAAATTTGATGAAGGCAAGACAAATTTTGAAAGATTGACCTACCAAGGGATTTTAGGATATATTAAAAGAGTGTAGAGATCTTTGGCCAAAAGAACTCCGTAGAGAAGTGTATCTTATCTCATTGATTTAATTCAATGTTGCCAAACAAAGATACCTATGCACCTCTCCTATGGATAATGAAGAGATAAGAAGACATACAAAGAAACTTTTGGATAAAAGTGATGTTAGAGAGTGTTAGTCCTTGTTCCACACCAATGTTCCTAGCTCCTAAGAAAGATGGGACATGGTACATGTGTTTTGATTGAAGAGCACTCGATAAAAAATACTATATAAAATTGTGTCCTTATACCTTGCATGTGTTAGCTTTCCGATTACTCCGAAAGTGTTACACCATGTTTGGGGGTGCTTCATGAGATTTGCGTTACATGGTGTATGTTCAACCCCCAAATGGTTTGAGATGATTATCACGTGGGAGATGGCCTGTGATGGTTTTGCACATTGGAGATAACTTTCTTAGTGGTTGCTTTACCTCAGTTGGGTGCTTGCTTGGCATTCTTCCTTAGGGCATTGGAGTTCTCTTGATAGCTTGGGGGACGTCCTTCATGGTGGTCACATGGAGAGGTTTGCTTTCTTGGAGAACACTTGACTTAGGCGAAGGAGTGTTGTTGTGCATCTTGAAGGAGGGCATAAGGCCCTAGATAGCATGGGGTAGCTTGGATTCCTATATGAAGGATTGAAGTTGGCTTGGGGACACTTGGGTTGTAATAGTATTGATGCAAAGGGAGTGGACCCAGTGG
This sequence comes from Picea engelmannii, assembly GCA_009831015.1. Lineage (NCBI taxonomy): Eukaryota > Viridiplantae > Streptophyta > Pinopsida > Pinales > Pinaceae > Picea > Picea engelmannii. The sequence continues at coordinate 149,826 of ML805050.1, read as the reverse complement.
AGTACATGGCTTAGGAGGAGCGATGGAGTCTGCATGGGATTGTGATAGAGGGGTGTGTACCAATGTTATTAAAATCGTTCCAGTCCAGAAAAATCGGTCGATTTAACCAGTTTGGAGGAAAATTTGGGCCAATCGGTGGCACATAATCATTTTTGGTTGGTTCGGTATGGAATCGATTGGTTTCGTACAACATCCGTACGACGCGTCATGGACCCACAAAATTCAATTTTTTTTTAAGTTATAGGGGGCCTATTACCTAACCAATCTTAAATTCTTAAAGTAAAAGTGACATTCTCCTTTATCTTTCATTTTCATCTTTTTACTTAAATTTTTAACATTACCCGGATGTTTGAGAGTGGTTCCAACTTCATTGGACTTCATATGGAGAAAGTAGAATTTAAGGTCCAATTCAAAATTCAATAGACTTAACGGTTTTTAGGATTTCAAGATTGGTAGGATTGCAATGTTTCCATTGGATTCTATCATGTATGAGGGTATGTAAATGA
>ML805050.1:113206-125454 GCA_009831015.1 Picea engelmannii | reverse complement strand
TTTATCAATATTAACCTTATCATCCTTTGTAATTCCCATCAGATTTTGATCACATAATCTATCTTTGACTTTCCCAATTTCTGAAAAATAAGGAGGGTGTGGCCCGAGAATTCCATCTGACTCAATCCGACATCTAACTGATTCCTCTGAAGAAGGTTGAGCTCACAACACATTTTCAACTGATAAATCCAACTCTGACTTTAATTCTGAAGGAGGTAAACTATTATCTGTTTCATCCAAATCTTCCTCAAGAAAAAGCCCATCAAAATAATCCATGGTGTCCCAAACATTGCAAATGCTTGGGAGTTTGCTATTGAAGTCCATCTTGGTAAGATGTTATCGGAGTAGACTCTATCTCATAACATCCCATTTCTACTTCCCAATACACAATCTCGTTATCCTTTCTCCTAGGATCTTCCACATTATACTTTCTTTCCAACTCTCTATTTAATCTAAATGTTAAACCATTTGGAGTTGGAATGGTGGCATAAGTTAAGTCCATTTGCAAATTACCACCTAAATCTGCAGCTGTCTTTCTATTTAGCAACAAACCCCAAGTATCAGGCACCTCAATTACAACAATGTCCATCTCAATCATGATATCAGGGAATGCAACTAAGTGTACTTGTAATCCTTTAATCAGACCATGCACCTCTATTGTTCTGCTATCCATAGGACAAATGTTATGATAAGGTCTAGATATCCTTAAGTTTAATTGTTCCATTACTCTCTTAGTCATAACATTTGAAGTGGCTCGTGAATCTAACATACAATTATGAAGAATAAAATCATTCACGAGCAAGGATAGGAAGAAGGGTCTATTATTTTCATTTCCCCTATTCATATTTTGCAGAATAACCGGTGCATCCTGATAAGTTCTTGTTGGTGGAATGTCAACATTTTTCTGAGAAGGACAATCTATGGCTCTGAGCAGCTTCTCCCTCTGAGAAGGAATCTTCATTATTTTCGACACAGGCACCAACATCTTTGCATTACTTAACCATCCTCCTAAGTCAATATTTAAATATGAGTTTGTATACACAGTTGACTTAGGAGGGTTGGGAGCTACCTTGGGAATGTTTACTTGTTTTTTATCTTGATTTTTGTTCCTATTCCTTTGGTAGGTAATGCCTCTAAACTTAGCCATCTCGGCTACTTGTTGTGGAGTAGGCTTAGGACCAAACATTTCTGTTGCCTTATCCACCACAACATCACTCATGCAATTCATGTTTTTAACCCTCCCATCATGTTCATCCAAATCCATCCGATTGTACATGCCAATATTATACTCGTGACTAAACTTATTAACTTGTTCATTTTTTGATCCATAAGGTCCCCTCTCATCATAAAGGTGAAGGAAGACTTGGCAAGTAGATTCATCATGGAATTGCTCACAAGGTCTACAATAATGAATAGCTTGGTGGTCAACCCAGTTAGTGGATTCAAATGGATTTGGTGGTCTCTGATCTTGGGGAGGAGATTGTTAATATTATGGTAGCTTTGGGAGGTATGAACCTCTATTGTGACCTATGACAGGATTAGAATATTCCGGAAGGAAGCAAAGAAATGAAGGAAACCCTAGACAAGTTGTCGGCTGCAGAAATATATTTAAAATGAACTTATTAGTACCCAGAAGGAGAAGTTAGCCCCAGTAAAATTGCCCAGACTACTATAAATACAGGGCACCAGTTCTCATTTTCCACATCTCAGAAATTGCAGAGAGAATTGGATCTACGCAGGTGCAGTAGCAGCTTGTGCGCAAGTTTCTGGGAAGGTGTGCGCTAGCCTCTGGGTGGGATTATCTGATTAGCTTGGTTTCTATTCTTGCTTGGTGCATTAGCCTCTCTTAGCTATTGGATTGCTACCAAGATTCTCTTCTTTGTCAAGGTCAAGGTGCTCGGAAGGTGGCTTCGGCCTATGGTTGGGTGACGAGGGTATCGTCAATGGTAAAACAAGCACAATCTTCTAAATTCTACCAGAGATTTCTTAGGCCATTTGTCATGTGGCCTATGTTGGGGCTTACTAGCTTGACTCCTTTCCATGGCTATCAACCTATTCTGCATGGCATTCATCTGACTAACATGTTCCTTCAATTGATTAACATGATTAATTTCCATTTGTTTAATCAATTGAGTGAGTTCCTTAATGCCATCATTAGAGGATTTTTGATTTTCAGTATTTTTCTTCTTCTCATCATATAGTTGGGAAGAATATCCTTTGGTAAAACCAGGGATGTTAGACTTCCTAGCATCCTGCATGTTTTGATCAATCTTGACAACTGTAGCTTGTGCTGCCTTTAAAGTTTGAGGATCCATAAAAGTCTGAGGATCCATAAAGTCTGTAGCTTGTGCTGCCTAGCATATGAAGTGTTCTAGATAAGAGATATAACCACTTAGATAATTATTCTACAACACATAAAAGACTTGCATGTGAATATAAATATGAGATCCGTATGCTTGCAAGTGTAAAATGTAAATTGCCAATGTTGTAGACCAATGATTAATTTAAGTGAGATTTATTTTAATCCTATCTAAGTGTCAACCCAAAACTTTTCTCCCCCAGTTACCAAGTGACTGCTGGGTGCTCAAGAAGTTAGGCAACGAGGCCCACCGTAGCTCCACAGGTCAGTCCTAAGACCAGAGTACTAACGGAAAGGACGCCGCGCACTGTGAGACCGTCCCCAGCCTAGCACCATCCGTTGCCTTCCTCCGACCCCGTTTTAAATGGCGAAGATGGTTGGTAATGGTGTCCTATTAAGTCTAATAAATTAATTATTAAACCTATGATCTAAGTTTTGAAGTGCATTTGAGTGCTTGTAGCTTGCTCAAGAAGTGCCAAAGTACTGAAACTGAAAGATATGAGTGTGAACTCTTAAACAGTGAAATTGCAAGTTAAGCCCTTAAGTTATGAAGTTATTGCATGTAAAACTTAAGAACTGAAAGTGCTTGTGAAGATGAAAATGACGAGATTGCAAGTTGAATTCTTAAATGAGATTATTGCATGTGAAACCGAAGAAGTAACTTGCGGAATGTAAATGACGATTACTTTAAAAACTTTAAGAAAACTAAGTTTGCATGCACATGTATAAGATAAAGATTAAAGAAACTGTAACTTGCATGCAACTGAAAATAAAAATTTAATCTAAGCCTCCACGGGCTCTAAGCTAGCAAATAGATATGTACGATCTACTCTAGATTATTTTATCTTTTACGCATGCATGTAGATATCAACAACTAGACTAGCTAAGCTATGAAAGAAAATTAGAAAATAAAACTAATCTAAAACTTGCAAAGTAAAGACTGAAAGGAAAAGAATGCAATCCACTTGGGTACACTCCTTTGGGCTTGCTTACAGTGTTTAGATAAAAGAAGAAGAAGAGAAACTGTTACCACTTGGAAAGGAAGTACTGGAAGGTGTGTTGTGCTTGAAATTGGGCAGCATGTACCCTTAGCCTGGCGAGAACCTGCAAAAATCAGCAAGTTATGAAATTTCTATTTTTCAACAGAAACTTCCCACATGTAAAAACCATAAATTTAAATTGATTTAATTGACCTATCTAAGCAAGTTAGCCACTAAAATCTGAAATGAATAGAGCATAGAGATAATCAGAAAACTTTGAAGTTTTAGTGAGAGATAAGAGTAGATCCTTGCTTGGACTATCCCAATAACTCTCTTTGAAATGACTTGCAAGCTTCAAATAAAATGTGAGATGAAATAGATAATGATTGCATGCACTAATAACACAACATATTTTCTATCATTAGTGAATGCAAAACACATAAGCTAGCAATTATACAATTACTAAGCCTAGCCAAGTAAACTAATTTACCCAACAATCTATTTAATAACACAATAATATTCAAAACAAAGAGCAATATCACCTCATGAACAAATGGAGCATCCGGATGAATCTTGAAATCCCCGAGTCCTCCAAAGCTATTCCTTTATTATTCAATGGGAAGAGGTTGTAGCAACAAAGTTGCTCCAAGCTCTTCAAGAACAAAACCAGTGAAGTAAGATGTCAATAATGAGAGAAAGAGAGAGGGAGATGGAGAGAATTTGTAGTATAACAATACTGTAAAGAATGGTAAAGAAAGAGGGGGTGAGAGGTCCCTTAAATAGCATGAGAGGCTAAGGAGACCCTTCTTGGATCTTCAACACTTGTCAAAAATCTACCCAAAAGACAACTCAAGGAGAGGTGGCACATAGCTTTTAGATTTAAGAGGAATGGCAAGTAAAGAGAGGGGTGTGAAGTGTCAAGGCAAGTGGGACGCATTGGTTGAGGGAAAAGTACTTGCCTTGCTTTGAAAGCGAGTTTCCTTGCTTTCATGGATGTTTCTACTTTCATGGAGAGGAAAGGTGCACTTCCAAGGGAAAGGCGTGAGGATGTGAGGGAGTATGGGTGGAGTGTGTGTAACACACTCCTACAAGTGACGTGGAAGGTAGAGGGAGGGTGCATCTCATGAGGAGGGGCCCATAATCCACTCTCAAAAGAGTTTCCAAATAATTCCAAGGAGTGGGGATGCATTCCCCAAGAGGGGGGCACTTCCCCGGGTAGATTTAATTAAAGAAGGAGTTATAAAGTGGATAAAGGTTAGGAAAGGGTAGGGAAAGGTTAGGTGGGGTCTTTCTCATCAATTGTCACCTTTACTTTACCTTATTTGACCATTTATTACAAAATTGACATTTTCCCATGTGTTGGGTTTAGCAATTAAAATTGCTTTTATCTGACTAAGACTCCCAAGTGGACAAAACCCTAACAAAATTTGTCAGACTGAGTTGAAACTTGGTCCAAGGGTGTAGGGGGTCTCATTCAATTTCTTTTGAGTACAAATAACCCTACCAAAAGCCCAGTGACCTAAGTTTTACATTAATTATCCAGAATTAATTAATTTAATTCCCAACCTTAGGAAAAATTAATTAATTAAAAAAAACGTATCTAGACTCTACTAAAAATCACGAAACTTTTTGTGTTGTCTTACATGGTTATTTACATGTTTCCTAAACACTACCTACTGGAGGGTGTCTTCATTAGAATGCCTTTCATCACTTTGTTGGATTTAGTGCTGGTGGGATTGAAAAATTCAAGGGAAATTAATAAGGTTGGTTAGGCCAAATTAATAACCTGAGGATAAAAAACACTCAGCGAAAGGAACTCTCCTAATGAAGAAATCCTAAGGTAACTGACCTAACTATGACACATGCAGACTTATTACATTATAAACCCACGTAGGGGTGTGAAAATTCCACTTACAAAAATGTGTGTTGGAGCAAAAATAGCCCCGTAGAACCAAAAAGTCTTCGACATGTTTGCAACTGATGATGCATATCTTCATGGCACATGGAGTTGACCCCCTAGTTGAATAGGTGGTCAACAGTGTCCTTGTGGCATGCAAACCTCATCATCTCCATCAAACCCTAGCTCATGATGTCCTCCCTAAAACCCCAACGTCTAAGGTTTAGAAGGCAACGTCCAAGGTGGAGAGAGGATGCATCTCATCTCTGCATGCTATCCAAGCCAAACCAAGTGCAACGCCCTCCATCGAGTAGCTAGGTAAGGTGTGGGTGCACTGTCCAAAGTATGGGCTTTCTTCCCATTAGTGTGCCATCATGACCATATTTGTCAAATCCAAGTCCATCTGTCCATTGTCCAAGGTCCAAAAGGTATGAGAGCCTTTATCATAGTGTGTCAAGCCATCCAATGACTCAACGCTCTACATCATATGTGCCATATATGTAAAAAGATGCACAACGTCCTGGGTGAAAGCAGGGGATGTCTTTCAAAGAACCATGTCAGGTGCATCCAAATCAAATCAAAGTATGGAATCAAGTAAAACCAATGTTCACAAGGTATAAAATCCCTTAGATCATACAAAGTAAGATGCTACTTAAGATATAAGCCACATAAACAGTTCACATCTAGTATCCCCTTCAAATTTCGATTGGGTCAAGACTTTATGTAAGTTGGCAAGTTTGAATATGGGAGGACCATCATCAGACCCTATTAGGTGTGCCAACCAAAACGTGAAAGAAAAGACCCAAGTAGAGGTATGTGTCTCGGGGTAAGTAGGAAAGAAAATAACCCTTCAAGAGTAAATGTGATGGTGAAACATGTTGGGATTACTTCATGGCTTATGAAGTCATTTGGTCCATTTCTATGAGTGCCTTTGTGGAGGGTGTGCTTGCTCTTGAGTTACCACTTTCTAGGCGCTACGTTTTTCCAACCCCTTAATCTGCCTTTCTATTGTCCTTTTATTTATTTGCAAGTCCCCTTTATAAGGTTTCAAGCTTTAGCATCCATTGCTTTGGGACTGGGGCAAATGTGGAAAGGGTAGAGCTCAATTATGGATTGGCTTTTGAGATTCTTTGCTATTATCTCTTTCTTTCTTTAGCATCATTCTTTCTTCATTATTTTTTACTAGCAGTTGCAATCAATCTCTAGGCCTTTAACCCCTCTTCTCATGAGAGAATGAACCATGACCCATTACTGAAGTTTAGTACATTGTGACAGGCTCCATGATGGTAAGTGTTATGTATGGTGGGGAAATGAAACATTACCCTTGTGAGCCCCCCCAGTAGTACCCCTTTTCCTTGGGGGTGACAACACGAGACTAGAGTACAAATGCTGGCCACCGAGGTGAAATAAGGAAACAAACATAACTTCTTGAGCTTATGATCCATTATCCAACTTCAACCAATGATCCTCACTCACTTGCCTAGTATATTAAGCAAAACACCCTGTATGAAAGGACTAATATAATACCTCATGGTGACATTGGCTTACCATCTCCCAAAGATAGTGTTGACTGGATGTGATGAGCTTTGCTGATCGAAAGTGAAAGAAGCATCTGAGGGGGGCTGCCGGAATGCCATAGGTGGACTGGTTGATCGTCATCAGCATCGAGATCACTGTCTTCATTGTGGGCCATGAGACATGATCTCCTCTAGTTACCCCTAGGCATGGGGGAGGTAACAAGACTATTGGGAATTGTTCATTTCTCTAGTACAGGATCGATCAAGACAATGGGACATGATGCCACCTCAAGGTGAGCTTTTTCTAAAACAATTTAGTCAACTGTATTATTGTTAATTCACCTTTCAAGATAGTGTATGGACACTTTCTTAGGAGGGTGGTTGACATACTTGAGACCTATGCCTATAGATGATTGTGTGTTTGTTGATATCAAATGATTGTAGACAGGATGATGGACTTCTTCTGTAAGTAGGTCAAGAAAAATATCGAACAACATAATGAATTCTACAAGGATAGAGATGATATGATGAAAAGAGAAAAGCAATATAAAATTGGAGACTTGAGGATTTCTCAAAGGGTACTATAACAAATTAAAAATGAAGAAATTTGGCTTGAGGAAATCTAGTGATAATGCTTTTATATTTTGGATATGGGAAACAATTTAATATATCTTGATTTTCAATATTCCCAATCCTGTTTTATTATACAGGAGAATAGGACATGGATAAAAATGACAATGTAGCAATTGGACAATTGCCAAGTTGGGTTAAGGGTTTGTCTAAAGAGTCTTTTGAGAAAGTTGAGGGAATTTTGGGAATGAAGACAATGGCATTACCATCACGGTAAAACCATGGCCATTTGAATGGTACCTAGTCAAATGGAAGAACCTGCCAATAGTTAATGCTGCATGGGTGATTAAGGTTGAACTAGAGAGACTTGCAGGAAAATTGCTGGAAGAATTTGTCAAAAGAATATAATTTTTGTTAAAGATTGAACAAGAAGGATCAAAGCTTTTGAAATAAGAGGGTTTGATGTTGGAGAATAATCCTAGTTGAGGGGTTTGCTTGTGAATTATTATTAGAGATATGTTTTCAACATGACTATTAAATAAAAAATATTATGGATACAAATAATTATTAATGGATAATATTAAATTGCAGGGATGACTCCAAATGATAATAATAGATTCAAGGAACAATGAACATTTATGGATGATGATGATGTATTTAAGTACACCATGTTTAAAGGGTTTGAGATGTATTATTTTGGAAATAAAATAGATGTAAGGGTACACTGAATGAAGTTGGGGTTTGTGGAGAAGACTGCCCCAATAAACTTCACTATATGTGGCTCCAAGAATTGGGGTTTGAGGTCTTGCTTAATTTTTTTGATTTATAACGTTCTTTAGTTTTTTTTTTGTTGTTGTTGTTGTTTTTCTAGTTTTTAATTTCATCATAAAGGCACTCAAAATGATCCTCAGATGGCTTTGAACTAATCATGCTTGCCTTGAAAAGTCCATAGAAACCTTCAAAATGATGCTAATTCTTTAGCCCCTATAGTGATGACTTGAAATGGTTAAATCCAACAAATTTTTAGTAATTGTGTTTGAAACGGTTAGGGAATCATCGAAGCGTTCGCTTCTACTATTCTTGGGAATTGAAACATTCTTGGAGTTTAATAACATAAGTATTTGATGGAGTTGGTCTTGAAAATCCATGATTGGGTGTTGAAATACCTTAGAATGGCTTGACACGAACTTGAAATGAGGACTAACATTGCGTAAATGTTTTGAGAATGCATTTGATTTTTTGATTTTGCGTTGGTGAAGCTTAAGGCTGAAATGTAATTCCTTGCTTCTTAGGCACCCACATCCTCACCGTGGCTTGGGAGGTTTGCATTAGCCACCCAAAATCATCGAGCCATGGAAACATCACTCTGATAATTTAATGGGAGAAAATAAATGTTTTTAGGGCCTTGATGGCTAGAGTTTTGTGTAAAATGATTCCATTTTTTAATAGTTTGTTTATAATGGACAAAGACATATTACAATGTTTTTAGGGTCTTTATGGCAAGAATTCCATGTAAAAGGACTCTATTTTTTAATAGTTTCTTTAAAATAATCTGCAATTTTTGATCTCCTTCTATATTGAAAGAATAGTTAGAGATATTCCTATCTTGTTTTTAAAACAAGAAACATACACTCTTCCATATTTGTTGGTCTCATGGAAAAGGTGTTCATATCTAATAGTGAAAACATATAGTGGAAGGAGTTGAATGATATTTGATTGCCTCCAAATTTGAATGTTAGGAACCTTTATTTGTTTATTTTGAATAAAATACTTCGTTATCTATTAATATGTACAATAAAGTTTCCATGCATTTTATTAAAAAAAGGGCGATAGGCATAGATTCGATAACCACCAGTGTTATTGTTAGATAAAAAATAGTGCCATGTAAGGCTAAAAATTAAATTTTCCAGTAAGGCTGCACAAGCTAAACCACTAGAGAATATAATAGTGTCATATTAAGCAATTGATGGGATAGTGCTCTCATTGGGAGGAGGGTCTTTGTCCTTGAGTGTTGGCCATCATATGTCTGCTGTGGCTCAGGAACAATCAGAATTGCTCCCCATTTGTTGTTTCCATTCTAGGGTTCTACAAGCACTTTGGTTTAGATATGGCCAGAGGAATAATCATGAACTTGTCAAATCGTGGAACATCAGGTACCTAGGGTGTAGGATAGCTTCTGCTCACCTCCCAATGCTCACAAATTTCTTTACCAGCTTTGTTCTGAGGGCGATAACCAACAAAAGATTGAGAATGCGTTGAACAAGTAGGGGAATTCTCATTGGGGGGGACCCTACTCATGGTGCATAATGTCCCAGCTCATAAGTCTGGCATCAGACACAAATGTACCAACTCCATCTCCGCCTTCATCAATTACACCTGGAACTACAAATACAGATGGGCATAACTTGGGGAATCATCATGCTAGGTAAAAGATGTGTAATGTCGTGCATTTGTGAATAGAGGCTCGATTATCACCCAAAAATTCCCCCCTTGCAAAAGCTGAAGGGAGTCCTGAAACACTAGGAAGTAAGCATTGCCACCTTGCTTACTTCCCCTCACTTCGAAGTTAGTGCTTGCTAACTTCAAGGGGATAATCCATAAATGATCTAGGTACTAATTGCAAATTCAAGAATTATGAGTAACACCTAAAATTGAAATGAAAAACATTCTGACCTTGTATAAAATCTGCGTTAAAATATGGAAATCAACAACATGGAAAATCTTTAAAAATTGTCCTAAGTTTCAATATGGAATTCCATCGTCTCTACTTATCCCAGGCTCACAAGGGAGTTCAAGGCATTTGGAGAGGTCATGTTATGCATATTAGGTATGAACCATTCATTTAAGGTTCTATTCTTTTGTTTCTTTTGAGAATCTTCCATTTCAGCGGTCGACTGCGAGTTGAGGCACAAGGGCAAAGATTGAGTCCTACTCTCCTCACCCCCTTGAGGGGAGTTGGGATAAGAGGCCTCTACAGGATCTTTGCCCATGATCGCTTGATTGCTAGGGTTGGTTGGGCCTTTTGGGCTTGCAAAGGTTTTTCCCTTTTCACTACCTTCATTGTTTGTTGAGGGTGAGGCCACTAGATCTTGGGCTTGCATTGTTGATGATTGCAGCTACGTGAGACATTCTCCAGAACATAAACCTGAGAAAGAGCCCCTGAGAGGGGTGAGTGGTTCCTACCTGAGACAGAGTTGGAACGTAGAGATGGCCTCCTCCTTACAGAGGTTGAGAAGAACTCTAGATGATTCTCATGTGTAACGCAGTGAGAAAGGAGATCTGCAGAGTTGGACGTGCTTGTGGCTGAGCACAAGGTGAACGTGTGAAATCCCAAAGTGTTGGGTGCATCGTCATGAGACAGAGATGAAGATGATGTATTAGCCTCCTTTGAGCAAAGAGTTGACGAGAAACTCCAGATGACTCTCCTGTGTAATGCAGTGGGAAAGAAGATCTATTGAGTGGACGTGCCTGTGGATGAGCACAGGTGAACGTGATCCTAGTGGTTGAGCACTAGTGAAGAAGTGGTTCTTCTGTGTAATGCAGTGAGCCAGAGATATGGACATCCCCATAGGATGTGCCCCTAGTGGCTGAGCACTAGTGGGTGTATGAGATGCCTTGCTATATTGTTCAAGAGTCAGAGCTGCTTGTAAGCCTAATTGTAATGTAAAGGGTACAGGTCAGCCCCACCTTAATGTAATTGATAATTAATGTAAAATATAATTAATCTGGTTATTATTAATTATACTGTGACTTAGAGAGGTCGGCCCTGTTGTGCCAATAGACACTTTTGTTGATAGGTCAAGTCTAATATAAGTAAAGGTAGATTCCCCATTATGGAATCATATCTTTCATGTGAGTTTGGAAATTTCAGCAAGTACACCTTCTTGGGAAAAGTGCACACCTCTCTTGGGCGCTAGTCTTCTAGGGTTTGAGCACCCTCTTGTGTGCTAGGTTTTATTGGTGGTGTAGGTCTTTCTCTTGAAGAATATAGCAAAGGATTTTGGCTGGGTTTTCTTCCCTTGTTGAGAAGGGTTTCCTAGGATACTTCTTGTGTTCTTGTGCATGGTGTTTCTTCTTGTGATCTTGGTTACTGCAATATTATTGGTTATGGTTAAGTCAAATGCAAAAATGGAATGAACTTCATGCTTAACCTTGCTCATAGAAAAATCAACATCCACATCCTCAACAGCTTGAGCTTTTCCATTTTTAAGTCTGGGCATTAGGGGTAGTCCTTAATATTGTGTTCCGACTTTGGCACATGAAACATGGGTTCGAGAGGTTGATGTAACATTTTTCCTGGCGTAAAAATTTACTCCCATCAGAATGTACATAAACTCCTTAGGATCTTTGGACAAGTTGGATTTAAGGAAGTAGGTTGAAAAATCACATAGGATTATGGCATATAAATTTGCTAATCAATATAGATATGCATTCCAAGAAATCCCAAAATTGCATGGGTAGACCTAGGAATTCTACCCATATTGGGAAGTACAAATGGGTGGATTTATTAACTGAGAATGGTTCATGCCATTTTATGAGGACAAGTAGGGTATTTCAACACATCCATTGATCATGAGTAACCACTTAATGGAAACTACTTTCTTCTCTAAATGAAAATTGATAAAAACCTTTGGTCAGGGTGCGCATGGCTGTGCAAATCCAACCACGAGTTTCCTAGGTCTCTTTAACCTAGGTTTTAATCACAGACTCTAGTAGGATACTACCAACAAAGTACCCTAACAGGGTATGCTGTTCCAAATTTTCACACTCAACAAGATATTCATATTCTGCAATATTAGTGGGATTTCATTATCTCATGGAGAACTTTTGGGATGAACTTTTGCAGTGCCTTTGGTGTTGCCATGATTGCTATTGCTTCATCCTTGCATAGTCGCTTCTTGCATGTTAGCCAAAATGACAATATT
>ML805050.1:98095-108842 GCA_009831015.1 Picea engelmannii | reverse complement strand
CTCTTTCCCCTCCATTCTCCTCATTCTTTCATCTTGAGCTTGGAGGAGAGAGCAAAGGAGAGCTTGAGAGTGCAGATTTGTGAAAGCTTGGAGGAGAAAGCAAAGGAGAGCTTGGTAGAGTGAACAAAGAGGAGCTTGGAGGAGAGAACAAAGGCAACCATCTTCCAAAGGTTTCAACTTTCAAGTTTCAAGAGCTAAAGAGGTAAGCCCAAACCCCAACTCCCTCATTTCCTTGGGTTAACTTTGTTTATGTTTTTTTCCTCCTCTCCTACTCTTTCCCTTTCTTTCTTCTCCCTCATTTTATTGTAGTTTGTTCATCTAAAACTTGAAGAAAATGGTTTTCTTTTGGTTTATCATTCTTGTTTTGGTTCTCATGGTGTTGGTGGGGAGAAGGCATCAAAGGGAAGAAGATGATAGTGATGATTCTCATGATGACCCACAATATGAAGTTAGTGAAGGGTTTGAAGAGGTGGAAGAGGGAAATGAAGAGGGCAATGCATGACACAAATATTTATTGAGACCCTTGTGGCAATTTGTAACAAAAGTTGAGGAGGGGAGAGGTGGTGGAAGCATTAAATTTTTATGTCCTCATGACTGCTGTGATGGAAAACCTTATACTAGTTCATATACCCGTTTGAGGAGGCATCTTTGTGGTGTAATGGAGAGTGATGACAATAAGGGGTCCACTGGGATCACAGTTTTCCCTAAGATATCCAAGGAGAAGAGAGAAAAATATATAAAGATAGAGGAAGTTGCACAAAAAAAGTATGGTAAAAAACAAAAGCTTCAATCCGATGCCTCATCTAGATTTGGTGGCAACACATCTCTGTCTCCTCGTGGTTCTGGAACCTCTAGATCTAGAAGAACAATAGCAGATTTCCTTGATATTGGAGGTAGGGATGAGGTGGTCCGGTTTCTCTATGCTTGTGGTATCCCATTCAATGTTCTTTGCTCCCCTTATTGGCACAATCTTGTCAAGGCAATCAACGAAGCCCCCAAAGGATATAAGAGCCCCAACTATGAGAAAGATAGAACTGTGTTACTTGATAGGGAAAAAGCAAAAAATCAAAGAGCTCTAACATGGTTTACAGATGAATGGGCAGACGTTGGGGTATCCATAGTATCAGATGGTTGGACAAATGCTAGAAACCAACATTTGATCAATGTCCTTGGTGTTTCTGCTACCGGTGTAGTGTTTCTTGCAGCACATAACTCCTCTTAAATTATTGCATCTTCCCAAAACATTTTAGATCTCCTCTTGAAAACAATTCATGATGTTGGTCCTTTTAATGTGATTCAAGTAATCATTGATAATGCAACAAATTGCAAGGGAGTAGGTAAAATCATTGAGTGAGTTCATCCACACATCTTTTGGTCTGGGTGTTTGGTGCATACCTTGAACCTTTTGATGCATGATATTGTCAAGCATAGAGAATGTGGATGGAATAATCATTTGTACAAGAGAGGGAAGCAACTCATCAAATTTATCATTAGGCATACAAGGGTTAATTATTTCTACAACACTCACTCTATGTTGTAGCTACTTAAGATTGCAAACACTAGATTTGCTAGCTATTGCCTCACCTTTAGGCGCCTATTGAAGGTGAGACAAGCTTTGGGTGCTATGGTGATGAGTGATGCATGGGATGAATTGAGCAATGATAGAGAAGGTGCAACAATAGTGAAGGAGATAGTCCTTGACAATCAGTTTTGGTCACATGTTCGGTTTGTTTTGCAATTCACCAAACCAATTCATCACATGATCAAGTTTGTAGATTTAGATCGGCCAATCATTGGGGAGGTGTATGAGCAAATGGATAGCATGCTAGGGTAGATTAAAAACATTGTTGAGCCTAGAGATGTCAACCTCTATAACCATATTCGTGTAGAGGTGGAAAAACGGTGGGAAATGCTGAATATTCCACTTCATGCCTTAGAATATGTGCTAACACCTAAATACTATCATGTATCATGGCTTTCATCACCAACACCTGGTGGTGGGACCAAGAAAAGACCACACCAAGATCCAAAGGTTCAAGCAGGTTATATGAAAGTATTAGATAAATTGATCCTGGACGAGGAGGAGTGTGACAACATAAGGAGACAATTGAGCCATTACATCCTTAGCAATGGTGCCTTTGGAACCAACCATGCAATTAGAGATCAAGGGAATCTGAGTTCTCTTGAGTGGTGGAACATGCATGGTGGTGCTAGCTCACAACTGCAACATTTGGCAACACGGGTGCTTTCACAAGTGGTGAACACTTCTTCTGCAGAGAGGTGTTGGAGCACCTACAATTTCATCCATAGCGTTAAAAGGAACATGTTGAATGTAATTTGGGCAGAGAGCTTGGTCTATGTTCATTACAACTTGTGATTGTTGTCCCATTACTGTGAGGAGGCACAGATGGATAAAAACTTGAGGCGTTGGGACAACAATATGAAGGAGTATAATTTGGAGGATGAAGTATTGCTTTTAGAGCAATTGGAGAGTGTTCTTTTGGACGATGATAATCAGGTTGAGATGCCACCCCCATCCAGTGCCAGGGTCCCCATGTCCAGGATTCCAACTACAACAGTAGGGGCTTCATCTTCAGCTCTGTCGCAGCCGTTTGCATCTACTTCTGCACTACCACCACGTGGAGGCCCACACAATACCCATGGTGGTGGAAGGAGGATGGGATAGTTGTTTGATGATTCTCCATTTTCATTACTTTATATGTCATAGTCTATAGATGATAGATTCATAGTATTTGGCAACTAGCTCAGTTTAAACTTTAAACTTTATTGTTTTAGACCTTTCGCTCTTCATACTTCAGTGCAGATGGCCTATTTTGTAAACCTAACTATTTGGTCATGATTCATATTATTGTTGACAGTTTTTGGATATACGATTTCATTTCATAAATTTATGGTCTACTTTCTATTATATCAATATGGCTTAAAAATTTGTATGTTGGTTTGTAATTGCTAGAATCTAGAATCTAGATGGTTGATGCTCGAATGATTAATCATTGATGTACTATGTAGTATGGATGCCATTTCTATCTATATTGATGTACAAATATGCATGTTTTCATATGTTTTGCAGTTGAATTGTCTTTGTACATGTTTTTTTTTGAATATAAATGCAATATATATATATATATATATATATATATATATATAACAGATGCTTCACTTTCGAGGATTTTTGGAAAATGATGCTTCCCACACTCCCACTTCCTAAAACGCTCCTGCTTCGTGCAACACTGGCTAGAACTAGCAGAAGAAGATGTACCTTGTATTCCTATGGTCGTGATCTTGGTTTCATCACCTGAATCCGATCCAAGATCATGTTGGATTGTAGTTGTGGCCTTCTTATTTCTAAACCTCTTTGGTCTTAGTTTGGGATGAAATTTCCAACACTTGGCCTTAGGATGTCCTTCCTTTTTGCAATGCGAACATGGAGGTTTCTCATCTTCTTTCTTCACTGTGGTTGTTTGTTTCATTGTACCCTTTCCTTTGTGCTTTCCTTCAATTGGCCGAATTGATTTCTTTGAGAAGTTGTCCTTGACATTCTTTCCCCTTGAATCAATACGAATTGCTTGGATACAAACTTCATCAATATTAGTTGGATTAAACATAATAAAAGTATGTCTCAAATAGCTATGCAACCCGCCAAAATACTTCGAAAGAGTTTCTTGCGTATAAAGAGGAATGCCCAATGTTAATGCCCTCTTTCTAAACTCTTGAGTATAGTCTTGCACTTTCTGTCCTCTATTTTGCCTTAGATTCTGTCAATCCATTATTGCTTGTTGCATTTACCCTAAGGGATAAAATTGCTTCTATAATGCAAATATGAATTCATACAAGGATGATATCATTTTACCTTTTTTAAGGAGATCTTCTTGATTCTTACTCTCTTGCTAGATCAATGCTATGCCTCCCAGTCGAAGAGTAGCTAGTTGGACTTTTGCTTCTTCGTCCACAATTTTTTGAACCCTACACTATACTTCAATTTGCTTGATCAAATGATCCAATTTCTCTGCATTAAGCTAATTATACATTGACAAATCAAATTTCACGTCTAATTTCAACGTAGGAAAATTAGAATAAACTTTATTTGGTTGTTTTTTCTGTGGAATTGAAGAGGAACTTGAACTTGAAGGAGAGGATGGAGATGGAGGAGTTTTAGGAGGGTTACCACCACCTCCTTCCCCTTTACCTTGACTTCAACCTTCTTCGTTCTTCTTTCGCTCCTTATATGATTTTTCCACCATAGTTTTCATTTCCAAAAAGGCTTGCTGAAACATTGCTTCAGATTCGAAAGGGGTTTCTTCCATTGCTTGCCTTTGGAATGCACATCTCTAACCAATCTTAGGATTGTACTCTTCAAGCAAACCTTCTCCCCGATTGAGCTTAGCCCTGGTTAGCATTCAACACCAACACTTGTGCAAATCCAAATCAGCATATCCTTGATCAATAGCTCTAATACCAAACTTGATGCGTATTTTTAGTGTTAAAGGCTTCGTTTAAAAAAAAAAACCTACTAATTCAGATTCTTATAACCGGTTGCTCAATTTTCCGCAATTGCATTAGAAAAATTGGCTTAATGAATTAAAAACCAACATTCAAGGATTGAAATTTAAAAACCAAAACTGGACTAACACAGGCAATACTCAACAAATTGATAACGGAGTTCACCCATATGGGCTACGTCTCTGAGTCTGATTCAATTAAAGTATCGATCTTTTCAGAAAGATGCAAAGTACATCATTTCGCCTCTTTACATCAAAATAATGGCCTTCAATCTGCAAAAATGATCTCTGATGTCCTCTTGGAAGATATCAATGGCTTGTTCTTGCAATAAATGGACTTAGGCTTTCCAAATCTCCCAATAAAGGGGTTCTCTGCTGTCGATTCTATTCCATAACCCAAATCTGCTGCCTTTTTTTGTTTCCAGAGCACCATTGAACCTGGAGGCCCTTCAGATGCAAATGTAAGGCAAACTAACTCATACGTGTCTTCATTCTCAGGAAAATCCTTCCTCTTGCTCCTTTATTTGACCACAGAAACAGATTACATTGTGTTCCGGCACATAGACGATGGTATTCCGTGGTATTACAGATTATTCATGTATTCATGGGGGATTTGTGTACAGAGGTGTTAATTGAGGAGAAAACTTGAATTCTGCCTTGATTTGAACACTTGAATGCAATATAAATACTCACGGTAGACTGCCTAGGCATCCACGGACCACTATGTGTAATATGGCCCTGTACTGAAGATTGCGGTTGAGTTAGAGTGCGGGTGAGGCGATCTTATGATGTGGACAGAATCAATCCGAAAATGCCATGTCTTGCATTGCTTGTTGGCATAAATCTCCATGGAATTATCCTTCCAACTCCACCCACGGATTTTCTCTGGAAGAAGAAGCTTCCAAATTTGTTTTTAAAATCGATCTGGGTGTTTTGTGATTGGACCGGTTGGGGATCCTCCTGGGTCACAGGGGCTCAAGACACATGAGCATTTCATTTTTGATGCCCCATTTGCGGATTGGTGTTGGTTTGTGTGCATAAGCTGTTCGTAAAAGAAGAGCCCACATCTTGCATAGCCCATTAATGCCCACAACAAAGGAGGGGTCTGGATGGTTTTCTCTAACCCCAACAAAAACTAGGGTGAGACAGACTGGGTTGACAGCCAAAATAATCCCACCTCATGATTCCTAGTTCATTCCTCTCCATTTAAGACCTTGAACCACCATTGAGAAGGATACGTGCAAAGGTACTGGAGAGTTGAGTGGTGTTAATGCCCATCTCTTCACTTTGAACGCATCGTGCCACTTGTCTTGCCTTATGTCCTTCATTGTAACCTTGGTCTATGGATATCGTTGCTTAATCTAGGGGATGTGGGATAAGGACATTGATCCCCCTTATATCCTTAAGATGCTAGCATTCAGATGGGTTGCTTCATTAGCCGGATGGCCTGCTTGACTGTTGTGTTCCCTTAGCATGTGGAAGAAGTCTACTGACTCTAACCTCTTTGCTTCCTTTTGGATTTTGAGGATAAGCCTTGCTATGTTGCAGTTCTTTGGACTTGAGTAATGGTGCACGTGTAATAATGATTGCTGTGTCTCCTATAACCAAGAGGCTTTTGATCCTCCAGGCATCAAGTGTCCTCAGACCTTGGTAGAGAGCCAACGCCTCAGCTTGGTCATTAGATGTTTCTCCTAACCCCCACTCAAAATTTGTTTCATGTTTTCCTTCGGGATCGAAGACATTCCCCTCTGCACTTTCTAACCCTAAAATTATCTTATCTGTCTTATCTAAAGAATTGTCCTTAGTTATTTTCTAGGCATTTTTGATAATCAACAGTTGGAAGACATATAAACGAGCATAGGGGTCAAGGCTGACTTGGCCTGAACAAACATTGGGATGTATACTTGTATTATGTTTTATATTATGAGGAAGAGTTTCTGAATTGTTTTACTTTTAAGAATTCAATTTATTCTTGAGTCTATCTAGCAGTATGTTATCTGCTCTGGGTCCAAAAATATATGTTTATTTCCATCCTATAAAATACCATTGTTTTCCATGTGATGTGGTGGTGGGTTCTCTGTAAATATTTTTACTCGACTATATTGGGGAGCAGCTAATGTTTTTCCCTGTCCACTTGATAAAGGGACTGTGCTATGTGTTGGGAAGATAATTTCTATTTTGTATTGTGGTGGTGGCTTTGCGGTAAATGTTTCAATCAAGTATACATGCAATTTTTTAATATATAATTATAGCGATACATATAATGATAATTACAACTGTAACTATATGTGTGTGTGCACCTACTTTTTATTTTTTCTGCGTAATGCATTTCATGGGGAAATGCACTGGGCACTTGCCCTCATTCTGAGGATGGTACCCAGGATAAACTGGATTCTGTAGAAGCTCAAAGCTTTGTCCTATCACTTACATGAATAGAACCTGGGTGAGGAGGATAACACTCCATCACACAACACTCGAGCTAAACCCAATGGACATGCGTGTGCGCTTGCCTGAGAAAGTGACGGTGACTTATTTGTAACAATTCCAAACATCGTTGTTATCGATCAACTTGCCAAAGCTTGTGAACATTTGTTGGTTAACTTTTCTATAAGAGAAACCATCCAGGCCTCTCTTTTTTCACTCTTGCCCCTGCTTCAGTCTGATTTTGCATGATTAGTGGTTGTTCAAGGCCAGAGTCTGAAATCCTGATCCATCAAATGGGTAGTAAGTGATTCCAGAGATTTAAAAAAGGAAATAATTCAAGTTGTCTGTGGTTTTGTCCAACTATATCTTTTTGTTCTTATTTTCTATGGCCTGAAATATATAGTGGTACTTATTGTCAGGTGAGCTCTTAGATGCTGGAATTAATCGCAGCCCTAGTGCATATCTAAATAATCCATCAGAGGAACGAGCTCGATACAAGTATGATGTTGACAAAGATATGACATTATTGAAGTTTGTGGATGCTGAGTGGGGGCCGGTTGGAAGTTTTAACTGGTTTGCAACACATGGAACTTCAATGGGGAGAACAAATTCTCTAATTAGTGGTGACAACAAAGGAACTGCAGCACGATTGATGGAGGATTGGTATGAAAAAAAGAGTGTCGATTCACCTTCTGTAGAGGCTCAAATGAATGGTTTTGCTTATCATACAAGTCCATGGAGACGACTTTCTAGAAGAATTTCAAACTTAATTCCACATGCAGGTATACAAATTCAACATTCTATTACATTCTAATATGTGACATAGCTTGACCAACAATTTAGCACTTCTGACAAGTAAAATTTGCTTTGAAGAAACAGTATGTGACTATTATGTTTTTGCAGATGATGGTATACATGAGATTTCAGCATCTTTTCACAGTGTAGGGGGTAGGCCAACTACAAGGATGGCTAGTATTGCCCACCGGGTTCGAAGCTCATTCAGGCACAGTGAGAGACCGCAATTTGTTGCTGCATTTTGTCAGTCAAATGTTGGTGATGTGAGCCCAAATGTCTTGGGTACATTTTGTATAGACACTGGATTGCCTTGTGACTTCAATCACAGCACTTGTAATGGGAAAAATGAGTTATGTTATGGTCGAGGCCCAGGGTAATACTCAAATCTCTTTTAAGGTTCAGTTATGGGTTCTGTTCTGGAATTACCCTTTTATATGAGTATCAAGAGTTGTCCTCATACCATGTTTTTCTGCCAGATACCCAGATGAATTTGCAAGCACTCGCATAATTGCAGAGAGACAATTCAACAAAGCTACCAAATTATTCAATGGTGCAACTAAGCAGTTGTCAGGTAAAATAGATTATCGTCATGTATATCTTGACTTTTCCAATCTCGAGGTAAAAATTTCAAATGAGCATCTCAGCGAGGAAAAGATTGTTAAGACATGCCCTGCTGCAATGGGCTTTGGTTTTGCTGCTGGAACGACTGATGGTCCCGGAGCATTTGATTTCAAGCAGGGGGATGACAAAGTGAGGCTTCCTTCCTTGTAAATATGTTCTAATTTTGATTTTTTAGTCAATATGCTACACATTGAAGCAAAGAGAAGCATTTATATTTTTTATAATGTTTGCTATTGCAGGGAAATCCATTTTGGAAGCTGGTTAGAAATTTATTGAAAACACCAAATGCAGAACAGGTTGAGTGTCAGAAGCCAAAACCAATCTTGCTTGACACGGGGGAAATGTTTCAACCCTATGCATGGGCGGTAAGGATTTGCTAATCTCCTGAAAATATCATGAATTAAAATATTGTTATGTGCCTATCTGACTTCTAATTTCTAATTAAAATCCTCTGGCTAAGAATCCTTCATGATAGAATAGGGTCAATCAATCAAGTCAAAGAAAATTTTCCGGAAGATATAATAACCCATGGAAGCTTAACAGAATATTCCTCTTAAGTTTTAGAAGATTTGTATCTCAAAAGCCATTTTATCATTGATATTGATGCTTTTCTCATGGTATACGTTTTTAGGGAACATCCAAAGTATAACTGCAAGGTATTTATCCTGGTTCAAGTTCACTTAGGATATTAGCTATGTGTCACATTTGTAGATCATAACTGTTTTTTCTCTCAGTTTTCTTAGTAATATAACTGTTTTTTTGTAATTGTGAGCTTTTATGATGCAAGGTCTACTGACAAACGTGGAACCTTGAATCATATCCTAGACTCATTCTTTTGTCATTTATGAGATTAAGCTCTAAGATGCAAGGTTTGGAAAGGGAAGTGAAGCTTGTAAGAAAAATAATTACCCCATCTTTTTCATTACATACCAAATTTGAAATAGCATGGATTCATTTTTTCACAATTTCACCAAGTGACTTTCAATGACACTAAGAAGCATGTCTCCCTCTACATTCTCTTCTTCACAACAAATTAGCAGTGATATTTTATTGTGAATTTTGTGAACTTGCTTTTAACCCCTCTCAGTAAATTTAAATGCAGATGTGTACATAAAGTATGTGTAAATTACATACTATTTCTTTACAATAATAATAAAATAGTAATATACCATACACACAATAATAAGTACATAAACTGAAGGTTATCACTGTTCATGTTTGTGACCAATCTCTCTCTCTCTCTCTCTCTCTCTCTCTATATATATATATATATATATATATATATAGTCATGAAGCCCTTGTAGACATTAATTATTAAAATTATGATTCAATCATTTATTTCAGTATATCTATGTACAGTCTCAATGCAAGCATAAATTTTTTTTCCACGTAGAACTTCGCGGGGAAACCCAAGGGATGCTTCCCCACATTCATGGATGGCATCCCTAGTAACCTGTTGGTGTAGATTACAGTGCCTCACCCAGGGGGATTTGAACTGGACACCTGCTGGCATGGAATTAGCCAAATGCCCAGCAACATTGGTGACAACTGGTTGAGCTAACCCCTTGGGCTTCAATGCAATTTTATTTTATTTGCAGGTCTGCAACAATTGGTATTGATGTGCAGTTTCTGTCCAAGTATAAAATCTAGTAACTGGAGATTTTCTTGCAAATGTTTGAACCATCTCCTAAAGACAATGTACTTGTTGCTGTTATATAGCAATTTAAGTGAACTGCTTGAATACTTAACTTTGATTTCAAAGTGAACCAGAAAAATCAACGGGTATATGTAATTGGGAGCAATATAAAAGAATATTTACACAAAATTTGAGGCAAACTATAATCTGATTAGGCATGTCCAGAGCTGTATTGTACCCTTAGAGGCAGGGGAGGGTATGGACTTTTGAACAGCAATGGTCTTGTGGACATTGATAAACAAATGAAAGTATTTATATTCCTTGCACAATACTTTTGAGTTTTATCATATTGGTGCCCAACTTATTCAAAATTGTCTAATATTTGGGATTTTCTCTTCTTGCAGCCATCTATTCTTCCACTTCAGATTCTAAGGATTGGTCAGTTTGTCATCCTTTGTGTACCTGGAGGTATGCAACATAAACTGTATAATTACTATTGGTGTTCCAAGCAATTTATGATAGTTTTAGAACACCTGAAGAGATGGTAGAGTGTTGAAAGATCCTGTAGACAATCTATAGATCTCCAAAGGAAGCATGTTTCATGTATACTTTCATGTGTCTTTACAACATTTGTAGTTGGAAAATGCCTTACATAGCGACCCACATAAACATTAATATGCTATATCATATGCTGACATGACTATTAGAGTAGATACTTTAACATAGGAATTTACGTTGGGTACTTTATGTC
>ML805050.1:44407-61084 GCA_009831015.1 Picea engelmannii | reverse complement strand
TATCCTCTTTTGTGGATAAAGATAAAATATATTTATTATTGATTAGATCAATCCCCTTTTGTGGATTGATCATGTTGGGTATTGTAAATGACCAAATCCCCTTTTGCGGATTGGTCAAACCCTAATTGTAATAGGCTAAATAATAAGTTGGCCCCAGAATATATTAAAGAGGCCCCATAATATATTAAAGGTGGTTATAACCACCCAGAAGAAGAAGTCGGCCCTGCCAATGAAGAGACACTTCCACACGTGCCAAAATTGTATAAATAAGAGAGGCCAACATCTCATTTAGACACACACTCAGCTCACTCATCTAGTGCGCAAGTTTTGAAGGAAGCTGCAGTTGTCGGTTGCCGAAAGAAGGAAGAGAGAGAGGCATGTTGCTCAGTGTTGGATATTCTCTGTTGTTTGGTTCATTATCTTGGCATTGTATTGGCTATCTATATTAAGGAATTTTTGCTAGGTTTTCTTCCCCTTGAGGGCTTTCGAGGATAAATTCTTGTGTACTCTTGTGATTGTGTTTCTCTCAGTGATCTTGTTTATGCTATTGCTATCTATTAAATTGAAAGTAACCTAATAATAGCATACAATTTAACAAGATGAAGCCTGCATTAAGCAACTTTTCGAGCTCTACTTTGATTGCTACCACTTTCCTAGGGTTTACAGGCCTCAAATTTTGTTGAACCAGATTTGTGTTTTCGTAGGTTTGAATTTCATGTTGAACTATCCAAGGATCAATGCTAGACATTTCCTTGTAAGACCATGCAAACACATCTCAAAACTCTTTAAAGTGCAGTGTACTGAATGATCTCGTCTTGCGAGGATTCTGCTCCGATGAAGACATTTTCGACGACATCAGGATTCTTAGATATGTTGATTGGGATCGTCTCTGATATATTAGCCATATTTCCTTCGACATAGACACCATGCCCAACCAAGGGATTGACTACTGTATCACTTCTTCAAAAAATGGATGACTTAAACTCTCCATTCTCTATTCGACTAAGTTCATGGAGGAAATACGATCTATGATGAAAATCCACCCATGGCCTCTCAACTCCGACCATTGCCTTGATAATTGCTTCATTTGATGGCAAGACGGTGTCTAAACAGTCTTGGGAGCTTGAAGAGTATTGAGCCCAAATAAGCTCAAGAAAAAGATCATCCTCCTTGGTGACTGCGGTGTTGAGGAAAAAGATATGAAATAATCTTACTCAAGCATTTTCAAATCTTTCTTGGCTAAGGCAAGATAGACGAGAATATCACCCTATGTTTATAGCCTCAAAATTTTCTTCCTAATCCACAAGTATTAGTTACAAGGGCTTAGGCTAATTTTTTATAATAAAAGATTGTTGTAGAATTCAATATTTTTATATAATCTTCTGAATATAACAGATCCAAAAGTTATTGTGGAGACAAAAGAAAAAAATACCAAGTCACAATTTAACATAGATAAGACATAATATCAATCGCTTATTTCATTCCAAGAAATCAAAAGAATCGTTCTCTTTACAAAAATCCCCAAGAGAGTTTGGACCAAAGTCAAGCTTAGATGTCCCCGATGAAAACCATACAAAATGACTTCTGACAGAAAGTAAAAAACAGAACTTTAAAAGTTGGATCAACTTGCCACAGATTGCTTCCCACTCGACTCTGCACAATATCCTTTATCACTCATGAAAATTAATTCATAAACAAACAAGTCTACACAGACTATCAAAGATAGATCAACACCTCTGAAAAAAAAGTGTCTAAATGATGTAATTCAACCTTGAATCTTGTTGTCTACAATAGGACCCTGCTGTCATAAAAGAGAATTAGGATTTTAATGAATTAAAGAATGAATGAAAACTAAACTATCTCAATAAAACTCAAGAGTAGACCTTAGTATGTTTTCTCCTTCTATTCTCCTCTTGTTCTTCCTTCTCTTTTTGCCTTTAAGAAATCAAAATTAATTGAAGTAGTTCAACTACTTCTTTTAGTTAAGTTAACTAAAACTCAACTAACTTTTAGTTTAGGGGAAAACTCAATATAATAATAATAAGGGTCTTTAATAAATAATAACTAGTAGGTGGGACCCCTTGTAACTCCCTTTAGTTTCTTAACAAAAATAAACACAACTAGTCAATCAATCAAACACATCCCTCCTTGCGGCTCCCATCATCATTCTCATAATTTGAAAATTAATATCAATGATATTTTAAGCCATATCCAAAATATCCAAAATAGTATGCTGTCCAAAAACCTCAGTAGTCAACTGTTCTCAACAATCAATAAATAAATATACTCAAAAACCATATTTGCCACTTTGGGAGGAAATTTTCCCTTGGTTCCTGCTGTCTCTCTTTGATTTCTCTGAATTAGCCTTAGGTTGTGTGGAGCCTTTAGGCTTGATCTCACTGATAACACGAGAGAAATCATCTCTCAAGTGCATTCGGGATGAGCCAGATTTGGCAGAATCACTTGAGGGAGAGGAGGGGGAAGAAACAACTTTTCCTTTATCATGTGTCTGGTGGGCTTCGGTTTTGAGTCTCTTGCTTGCATGGGAAGACTGTACAGGTGAGTTTGCAAGGGAAATTTGGAAAATTGTTTTAATCGGTGGAAGAGGAGCAGATAGAGACAAATTGGGCCAGCCACGATGTTGGGAGACTGCTGGGTGAACAATCTCTTGCCATCCGTCATTATCAGGGACTTTAGGTTGTAATGAGACATGAGGGGGAACTGGGATACCATGGACATGTTGGGGTTGGAAGGGAGGCTTTTCTGGCCTAGGCTGGACTACCCCTTGTCAAATCCAGTTGAAAAATCTAGCTTGGAAGAGCTGGTTTAACTCTTGTGGATTTGCATCAAAATGTATCAAAAACCTTGGCCTTCTAGGGCCTCTGTTCCAATTTCCTCTTCCCCTATTATTCCGGCCATGGATTCCTTTGCTGAAGAAGCTCATTCCTATATGAAACGTTTATTAGCAACTAACTTCTTAAACAAATCATACATGGCATCTCTTTAAATATGAACAAAATTTGGCTCAACAACACATTGGACCCATGCAATCCAATCCATAAAAATCGTTTAATACTTGTCAATGAGAAGGGTTTGAATAAGGGTTCTGGGATATCTGAGAGGGTTGTATTGAGCAAAAAGTGATAAAATGAAAGGGAGTAGATCATGATTACTACTCAACAAATCATCAAACAATCAACTGTGTTGTAATAACAAAACATATCAATTGTAACCCATCTCCGGGTCATCCTTTAATTGCTATAATACAAAGTTTCCATTTAATTTTAAGAACATGACGTGTAAAGTGAATATGGGAATGTGAGGGGATTCGTAATGTGTGAAAAAGTGAGAGAATGGAAGGGAAGTTAATGGATACTGTTCATAAAAAAAAATAAGTAATCAATAATCATAACTCTGTACAAAAATCAATCCAAAAAACGCCAACACCACACCAACAATTACTGTGTATCAAATTGTTCACTGTTCCAACATTTAAATTTCCCAGAATTTCTCAATTCATAGCAGTCTGTGCAATCATACACATAACCGAAACAAACTTTCCATTTCAACAATCTTGTTAAGAAAGTGATGATCTTTTATTTCTTTGGCTTCCTTTTAAGAAGAAAAAAAAAATGCACAACAATATGTCTACTGATTTACAATCGGGCCCAATTAAAATATACAGTCCTTTTTTTTCAAATATGAGCAAACTTCCAAAATATGCCCGATTACACACATAGTCTTCATCATATCAACCAATAAGAGAATTGCCACGAAACAACAGTCAACATAAAACCCGAGCCTTATCATTGTTGATATAACCATTGATAATTTGTATAATGATCCAATAATATATAGGAGGCTAACATAGCCAATTACACAAAGGCACCATTTTCAAAATTAGCCATAACCCTGATTAGGCTGAGCAAAACACACAGGTGTTTCCAATTTCAATCGAGACCACGCTAGTAAAAACACCATAATGAAAAGAAGACAGTTCTCAACTGTATGCAAGCACCTATAACTGTTCAACCAATTTTATCATAGAAAGATGAGACAATGACTCGACGAAAAAACTCCATAACCATTCCACTGATAAACTCATATTTGACAACCAAAAAGGTGCCCGAAGGGAGCACAAATAGATGGAAATTGAATCAGGTCTCTCACAATCAAAAGCAAGAAGACAACAAGAGCACGTTCATCCTTTAACCATAACACAGAGAGTTGGAGGTCTTCTGAGACTTATCAATAATAGGAAAAATACCCTCGAAAAAGATGCAACAATGAGCCACACAACCCCCTTATTACTCCAAGCCCTGGACAAGATCAATTATTAACACCTGAGGAGAGAAACGATAGGAAGATAATAACCCAATGCACATAGTGCGTTTAATGCTTGCAGAGGAGAGGTGAAGTTAACTGAACAGTGATAGTTATTCAAATAACACACAGAGATATAACCTCTCTGTCCATTTTCTTAAGAGCCGAACAACCTAACAACAATACCAGTGAGGATGCATACATCATAAGGCCGAGATATAAATAGTATCACCCCACAAGCATACAATACATATTAATTATATGGCCACCCCAAGACTAGATCTTGGGATACTTCGGTGAAAAGACACTAAGATTGAGCCAACGACCATGACTCTGGGTTTGAAGAAATAACACAACAACCGAATGGAAATCCGAATGCGACTGGATAAGGGTTATAATCATGACTATGAGGGAACAACCGATGGTAATACATAGAACAAAACCCTCCACCATTAATACAGAGCGATATGTACCACATTCACTTATTATCCACATAGACCCATCACAATATTAAACCGACTGAGCAAGCAGTCAATGCACAACTTAAACAAAACTCAATTCTTTTGCTTGCAATCCAAAACATTTTATAGTCATCTCAGAGAGAAATAACACACATTTACACATTCGAAATTCTCAGGAACACACAAATCCAAGCATTACTTAGCCATTATTTGTTCATACATAGATAATATTTCATGGATGGAGAGAAAAAGAACCATACTTGTAACAAAACGCTTAAAAGGCCGAGTTGGCTGAGTCTTCTTCTTTCCAAGAGCTTGAAATGTGGATCTTCACAACCAGCAGACCAAAAATGAAACAAGGAACAATGCTAGGGTAACAACCGATAGGGGGAGTATGGAGTGATGTGCAGTAAATGCACGCCGCTTCCATCTCTTGGCCTATTCAATTCAAAGTATGAGACAACCAAACATTAACCGATCAATTAAACCATGTATTCAATGCCCAAACATTTGAAATCTACGACAATATCCTTTGCATAGTGCACCACCCAAACATTTATACGTTAACCCTTGTCAAGTTCTAGGCCATCATACATATTGTAATGCTATATGTGCCCAATTCAAATCTAATGAAAATCACATATCCACTAACCAACCATAGTATAATAGTTAGGACCAACATGAACATCCTTTTAATTTTCCATTCGAATTTGCATATAACCTTTTATCATAGCTCAAACATAGATCCTTTCCCTTTAGGATTTTTTCATAGGTTTTTCTTTCTTTGTTTTGATTATGTCATCACTAATATATCTCTTGTATATATGTGGCTAGGTAATCGATCACAATGATTAGTGACATGGTTAAATCATAACAACTGTAAATATATTCCCAACATAACAAAAAATGCTTTGAATTGCAGAAGCATTCCATAAAATGCATCATCCACCTGTTACTATGTCAAAATGAAACCAAGACTACATTATCAACCATGTAGCATCAAAACAACAACAAAAAAATGAGTGATATGTCTATCCTTGCGCCTCTAGTCTACAAGGGGTCCCACCTACTAGTATTATATTATTAGCATAGTTAAATAATAGGGCTTTAGCAATACTTTGTGGGCATAATGCATCATTGCAATTTTAATCATCAACATGTGGGAGTTTGATCTGGGTCTGGCGCGACCTGCCGAATGGATTGATAAGCTACTTCAACTGTAGACAAGGGTTCGACCATCCTGAGATGGACTTGATCTTTAGCTTAACTAGATGGTGAGGGAAGCATCCATGGGTCTTGCATATATGACGTTTTAAACAAAGCAACCTTATCGATGGGAGTGGAGTGAACATACGAAACCAGTGCGACAGAATCAAAATATCCCATAAGCAAAGGGTACATCCCACAACTGATACTCTCAATGGCTTCCTGAGAGTTTTAAATCCAAGGGGTAGTGGTCCCAGGGTTAGCTGCCGCATTAGAAAGTTTGAACGCCACCTGATCGATGGTCACAATTCTTCCCTCATAGGGAAAACATATAATCCGAAATACATCGAGATGACATCCATCATGGCATATGTCCAACTCCTTCCTAACAATAGATTATAGTCAAGTGGCGTGTCGACTACTTCAACCTCCATGCAAACGAACTTTCCCCCTAGTGTAACTGGGCAAGAAGGAATCAAACCATGTGGTCGAAACAAACATCCATTGAAGGAAATCAAGAGTGTAGGAGAGGGGGTAAGATTAGGAGAACCGATAGCTTTCCAACATGACAAGGATATTACACACGTTGAAGCACCTTCATCAAAAACAATTCTCTTAACCAAAATATTGTTGCAAACCATACCAATTTGAAAATCTACATGATATGGAAGGTGAGGCTTCACGTCAGTAGCATCAAACTTCATTATGATCTAACTAGAAGAATCATCAACTCCTATGGCTGACAAAAACGCAATGCATTGCGAGGGGAAAATTTGGAGAACCTTCAAAGTGGACATTGCACAGGGTGTCTGAGCCAAATCATCAACAATTTAATAATTGAGAGAGACTCTTGCATTGGGATTATGTGTTGTTCTTTTATAAACACTCTTATGTATGCGTGATGCTGTCTCTTTGTCAAGCTTTTGTATGTGGAGAGGGGCTTGATCTTCTGAAGTTTTATTACCCTTCTCAGCCGACTCTGGATTATCATAATTATGAGATCTTTTTGACATATCTACATCCTTTAGCTTCAAATGGTTAAGCATATTTACTACTCCTTTATATCCATTAGAGGGGGGAGCACTTGAAGTGCCCCCCTGTCGGTTGAAGTTGGCAGAAAGAACTTGCAAATTTTTCCCTTGTGGAAAGGGATTCTTCAACACAACAAGTTGTTTCTGTTGATTCAAATTTATAAGACACTGGGATTCTTCTATTTATGGGAATTGATGCATAAGATGATCATCGTTACAAATATTGCAAGGAAACTTCACCTTCCTTTTTCATCCTTAACCCCCTCAACATTCTTATCAGACTTTTTGTTATTTCCCCCACCACCCTTATTACCCTTTCCTTTTTTCTTCTCTCCGAGTTGCTGAGGACCCTTCAAAGTCTTCATTTGCACATAATATACGTCTGAAGACTAGGTGGAAGGGGTGGTCGAACCAGAGGCTAGACTGGCCGCAGGTTGATGAATAACAAGTTTTTTCATCTAGCTAGTGGCCAGGTCCACGACTTTTGTTTGAGAAGAACCCACTATACCATCGACATGTGTGTTATACTTTGGATTTTGCAAGTCAAGAGTAAATTGCGACACATTCAAAACAATATCATAGAGCATGCCTGACTGAGAGTATATGAGTTCTAACTGTTGTGCCCGAAAGATTTCCTGTTCCTTTGAAAACACCCCCGAAGGTGAAACATCTTTCAAAATATAAGGGATTATTGATTTCAAGAACCATTCAAGGAGGAACTTAGGTGGAACCATTTTCTTAATCAATATTTTCCTTCTCCTCCATTCTCGAATGTGATTGGAAATGTGCTTGGCATTATCTTCTTCAAAATTGGCCAGCAGTTCTGTCCCGACATAATACCGGACATGGAATTGGAAATGGTTTAGGAAAACCATGGCTAAATCATCAAAAGTTGAGTACTTTCCCCTCTCAAGTTCAATATACCACTTGGAAATGAATCCAGTGAGAGTACGCTAGAACAAACAAAATTGAATCGAATCGTCATCAAGCGAGTTGGAAAAACACCACAAGTGGAACGTCGTCACGTGGTCCTATGGATTCTCGCCACTTTTCCCTTCAAACTTGGGTATGTTCGAAGGTAGTTTGATTGGGACCGCAGGCTAGCTAGGATCATGATGAATAGAATCATTCATCAACTTAGATAAGTATGGCAAGTGCAGCATTTCCAGAAATGGTAGTCGAGGCTGCGTCATTGACTGATGGACAACCTAAAAAGAAGGTCCTCGATTGTAACTGGCACCAGGATTCCAGAAAGAGTTTTCTATCAAACTAGAGCTTGGGATGAAGCCTTATGGCCCCTATTTGAATGGAGGAAATCCTCCACCCATTTGGTTCCCGAGAGGAAAACCGAGGTTGGCTCTTGTAAACCCCCCATGGAAAGGAAAAAATCCTGGCATGGGGGTAGACTGAATGGGAAAGGGGTTGCCCCCTTGCGATATCCATTGAGAGGGATTCCACTAGCTTTGGAGAGGGGTACTCCCCAATGGTGCCCCTAATGAAGATAAAGGTCCTTGTCAAGGGACAGATTGACCTTGGAAGGGGTTTCCCCTTGCCGACACCATGGAAGCAGTGAAAGGGTTACTCTCGAACCCACCGTAAAGTGTGAACATGGTCGATGTAGATGACATACTAGTGGATTGGGATCCATTATCGATAGAGTTTCCCTAGCCCCATGCAGAGTTAGGGAAGGAATATTGGAAAATTCTACTTCTGACGAATGGGGATGACAGAGGAATGTGACCTCCACCCCAAGAAAAGGCTTGGTAAGGAACAAGAGTTCTCCCTAATACAACATTCAAATAATGGGATGCTAGCTGATAACTAGCCAATGTGTTAAGCATGTTGATCGACTACATTCCGTATGAAAAAGAATTCGTTGTTTATGAAAACGATGCAGCTGCACTCGAAATTGGAGTGGGACTGACAACCAGTGAAGCAATGCTACTAGTCGATGCGTTGATGGTGGATTGAATCACACCCATTGTTTGGTTCGACATACCAGGAGGAAATATTCCCCTTGAGACTATCGACGAGGTGGGAGTTGCATGGGCTCTTGACCTTGACACCGACAAAGTGTCGTCCATAATGTCCCAATGAAGAGGGATACTATTAGTGAAGTCCGATTCGAGAGGTGGGACTCAGATGACTAGAAATGGGAAATTCCTAGGTAACAAAGAATTAAAGTGTGGAGTGAACTCTTTGGCTCTAAGATCCTCAATGATTACCTCCTCTAGTTTAGAAATGTTAACTTCTGGAGGGTTGATGCTTACGATCTCAATCTTCCTGATCGATAAGAAATTGCCGGAGGGATCAAGCCGACACCTTTGTGGAGGCGAAGGAGAATTATTTCTAACCTCTTCTTGGGGTGGAAGACCTTGAATTCTCCTCGATATCTGGGGCGATTGATCAACCACTTTGAGTGATCATCTCTCGGTGAAAATTGAATTTTCTTCTAAAGTTGAACTACGTTCACCAATCACAACACTATAAATCCCTAAAGATAAGACAAACACAAACAACTTTGTCAAGATTTCAACTCAAGTGGATTAAGTCTTGGGATCGAAATAACAAAAAAGTGGGCTCGAGCCCTTCCGGACAAAGGCATGGGTTGATTAAGTCTTGTGGACCAACGCACAAAGGTGTGAGATTTAGTTATCATGACCTCCACAGATAAGCCTTATCCAGTGTAAGTGTTATCACTTCACGAGGCACCCTCCAACAATACTGAAATGTGTGATGCAAAATATTCCCTAGGTACCATGACAAACCCCCATGGTCACCTATTTGATGTACCCAGGATAAGAAACTATGGTTACCAACTTGCAGTCGGCGCTTGGGGGGTACAGTCGAAAATGGGGATCGAACGTGTGGGAATGGTAACAAATCCCGAAGCCTCGAAAGCACCGCCTCTCGTGGAGGTATGGGCACAATCGAAACCCCCAATACATGATCTCTTCACTACGCTCTGTCCAACTCTGGAGGGGAATCTCCTCGACCATTCCTCATGTGACCTCCTATGTTAGCGGAGATTTTGGAATAACCTATATGACAACTGGATTCTTCACTCCTTATCTCAGACACCTATGTTGGTTTAGTGGCCTTGGAGAAATTTACTCTCCAACCTACACCAAGGCCCTAACCTAAACTTGTTCATTTACCCTAGAAAAATGAAAGTTTCTAATGGATTTTATTTAAGCGTTCATTTTAACGGGTTGTTCTTTACTCAAAAAGGGTGTGGATGCAACTTTGGTGATGTTCTGATCGACTCCAAAAGTAATGAAAAATAAGAATACAATGCAATTTCTTCAAATGAAAAATGGATGCAAGTACACTTACAAAGGAAACACTTTTTCTTTTCAATGAAAGAAAAACATTTTGAATGCAAGATTTAAGACACCTTGAAATGCAAACTGCAATTTTCTTTTTTGAAACTTAAATGCAAACAAGAATGCAAAACTTGCACAACTAGATTCTTTTCTTTTTCCAATGCAAGGCTACCACTACCAAAGTGCTATGGAAATGCAACTACTTGAATGCTAAATAACCAAATCTTTTCTTGTACAGGTGAGAGGCAAGGGTTCAAGAAAGGAGAAGAAAACAAACAAGCATATTTTTGTTCTTTTTCATTTACAAAAGAAATAAAAACAAAGAGATGTAATATTTCTTTTTGAAACAAGGAAAAATAGGTACATAGACAAAAAGCGCTCAGTCAGGAAACCACTGAAAAATCAATGAGTCTGGACGTTCAGACAAACAAGGATGATCTTCCAGTCAACCATAAAAAACTTATACCAAATAACTAAAATAAAATCTTTTCTTTTTTTCTATATAATACACTTCCATATTTCAACAAAACAAATCCAATCAGAGAATCAGGACAACCCATAAAACTGAGCAAATCAAGTATTAAGCCCAGAAAGAAAGATGATTTAAAAAAAAAAACTCCAAATTCACACAGGTTTGCGACTGTTAGTAGTGAAACTTGCGGATATCCGCGGGTTGTAGAAGTGCAACATGCATATGTACGCGGTCTGTAGAAAAACAACCCATGGATGGCTATGCAAGCTCATAAAAATAAAAATCCACTCCAAGAAAGAGGGCTTTAGGACTTGGCAACAATTCCTAAGTGGATAAAAACTTTGTAAAAAACTCTGCAACTATAGAATAAATGACAAGGAAATCAAGAAAGATACCCTAAGAGATTGACCCAAACTAGGAAAAATCCATAGTATGGTCGCCAATTTTGTTGACGAGATATTTCCTTCGTGATTTTGGGTTGAAATCACAACAAATCAAGACTGTATGGAGAAGAGAAAAATCTTCCTTCCAGGACAATCACACAAAACTGAAAGAATAACTAATTTACTAGGATAAGTTAGGGAAGGAAAAAAGGAGAAAGAGTGCACCTTAAGTCTCCTAACTAATTTACTAGGATAAGTTAGGGAAGGAAAAAAGGAGAAAGAGTGCACCTTAAGTCTCCTGTTTGATGTCGTTTCCACTCCTTTCTTTCGATGAGCTCCTGATCCTTTGTTGGAACCAACCTGCAAAATGGACACAATACAAGGGCTGCTACGAAGGTAGTTATACGATCAAAGAGTATACATGTCCTATATCATATCCAAAGTAAACTTCATAAGAAAAAACATACAATGAATACAAGATAGGAGGGAAAACAAACTCTTCTATTAACACCAAATCAGAAAGGTAAGTTACAACCTTGTCTCGCTTTTGGCACTGCCTTGAAGCCAACTGTCCGGGTTCCTCCAAGAATCCCTCAAGCATCGATTCAACCACTATACTCTTACTTGGATTTCCCAAATAGGGATAAGGTTACACCCTATAGCCATATAGATAGGAAATAGATGCTGGAAAATGAGTTTCTAGATAAAAGGGGTGTTGCTCAGAGGATTATAGGAAAGGGAGGCTTGCTAGATACTGGAAGAATAACCTTGTACCAAGGGACTTGACCCCTCCTTATCCATCAATGGTGCTTTTATGTCTTCCCAAAGAGGTTGGGGGAGTTGGATTCTGTTGTGTACATGCATGGGAACGTTGGGAAACAAGCCCAACCTAAAAACCCACCCGAAAACACATAATTATTTTATTTTTCATGATTTTTGAGGGAATCTGCAGATTGAAAGCTGGAAAGTTGCAGATGTACGCGTGTTGAACTAGGGAAACCCATGGATATGCTCATAAGGAATGATTTTTAAATGATTTTGGAGAGGCAATTTTGGAAAATGTCTAGCAAGCTTTGGGAAAGGGTTAGGCCATGACACACATGCCTAGCTGTGGAATTTTGTGCTATAACAGTTGGTATGAGTTCATGTTGAGATGGATGATCCCTCCACCTATTTACCTATGTATTCTTCTTCTTACACCTTTGAAACACTAATATTTATATAAAAAACTTCCTTGCACATTGCTTCAAACTTTCCCTAAATAAATTTTATAGTATGAATAATTTCTTGTTGTTCCTCTTTGTATTTTTCGAAGGCTTGGGAGACTAAAGTATTCACTAGTTAGTAGGCCTTTACTATCCTGAAAAAATTGGTATCCCGAGATCGTGAATGAATTGGGTACTCCACCCATCCTTTAATTTCCTCCATAATTATAGCATCGAGAGTCATTCGACGTTTGGCCCTTACCACTATCTCCATTGCCTCCACTTCCTGCTTCGCCACCTCTAAAATTTTGTCCTTAAAACGATGCCAAAATTCCTAGGCATATCTTTCCATTTTGGTTGTGGAGATCGGTCCCCAAGAGGAAGAAGCCTTACTATCACCCGCATGGAATTATTTCTTTGCGCACCCCCCCCCGCAGCTAAAATCTCTACCCACATTAAACTTTAGGAGAAAAAACAACCAGAGACCAAGGTTGAA
Source organism: Picea engelmannii (assembly GCA_009831015.1). NCBI lineage: Eukaryota > Viridiplantae > Streptophyta > Pinopsida > Pinales > Pinaceae > Picea > Picea engelmannii. The sequence continues at coordinate 48,181 of ML805050.1, read as the reverse complement.
CCACAACCAAACCACCAACAAGCATATGGAAATCACAAGCATGATGAGCCAGTAGGGGAAATCCCTCAGAACCCTCCTGGTCTTGACTGATGCTTCTGACCACTCCTTTGGGTTATGAAATGGAAAACCTAACAAGAACCAAACCACATGTAGAGCACAATGCAACTAAACCATAGATGAAGTAGAGAAAGAAGTATTACCTAGAGTTAGGGAAGATTTCCTTCCTGCAAGCTAGATCCATCCTATGCTCCTGAAAAAATTCAATCTAGCTAGCGCCTCAGACCAAATTTCTAAAGGAAGTAGTCCTCCCCTTTCCAAAAATTTCATCATTTCATTATCGCCCAAACTTCTTGTCATCATAATATGATCATCCATCTTCTTCCCTGTACTTCCACCAATCAATACGCACCTTCGAATCAAAAAACTGAGTGTACTTTCTTTGTACCACCGAAGAAACGAGGCTCGTTACCACCATCATATTAGATATTGGGAAGGGGGGTGTCCTACCCCTCTCGACACAGTTTGAATTCCAAACATCTTGTCTGAGCTAACCTATCTAGCTCCCACAATGAATTCCTTTCGATGCATGACAAAGTGGCAGCCCAACACAACACATGTGCATCCATGGCCTCACCCGTTGACACCCTATTCGAGGGAAATAGAGACACAATGACAATAACAACATGCACTAAATAACATATGACCCCCTAATCAAGGGATAAAGAAAGCCAAGATTCACTTTATGGTGTAATTAATGTTGCATCCACTCATTTTGGCATATACAAAAATTAACTTGTAGTGTTGATTTCAACTTGCGACTTGTGAAACATAATCTTATCATTTGTAATTTTTGAAGAAACCAATATGAGAGCAAGAAGAAGAAAATAATAAATCAACATTAGCATTGTAAATGATAACAATCACAATTGAGGTATATTTAATCTTCATTGGAAGCACTATAATCTTAATGAAATAAAGAGGAGCGATTAAGTGATGATGAATGGGCAGGCACACCAATAATGAAGTAGATTTGCATTCAAGTTAAGAACTAATATATGCAATATACACTTGTGGATGACATCATTCCTTTTGCACACTATAATGTCATCATTTTATAATTTGCATTATGATGTTTGATATATCTTTATCATGAATGACTAGCCTATTTCAAATTCTACAATGGATCCTCAACTCCTACAAACTATACCAACACGATTCAATGGACTTTGTGCCAGTACTAGAACAATTGTGAGAACACTTAGTGAATCACATAATATTAGCTTTGTCACAAAAAATCCCCATATGAAAACTACATATGACCTCACATCTATGACAACAATAGTCAACAACACGGGCCATCTTAGCAACAACTTAACAAAACATGCCATTGCCAATTCACAATCTAAGGACCATTCTAAAGAGACATTGGGTGACCAAAATGGACCCAATCACCAATGCAACAACACACAAACAACACTAAAATTTGAACAAATCAATGCACAAATCGGCCAACCTAATTTTGTGCATGAAAATAGTGATCAACTTTGGACACAATGCCCAAAGTTTCTTTTCCAAGAACACCTTAGATAGATATATAATCATCTTGCCAATATTTACTCATTATGGTGTAAATCTTGTGTCCACCACATTTTGGCATATACAAAAATTAACTTGTAATGTTGATTTCAACTTTGACTTGTGAAACATAATCTTATCATTAGTAATTTTTGAAGAAACCAATATGAGAGCAAGAGGAACACACTAGTAAATTAACATTAGCATTGTAAATATTAATTGCAATCATAATTGAGCTATATTTAATCTACATTGGAAGAACAATAATCTTAATGAAATAAAGAGGAATGGTTAAGTGGTGATGAATAAGCGAAGCACTCCAACATTGAAGTAGATTTTCATTCAACTTAAGAACCAATATATGCAATATACATATATGGATGACATTATTCCTTTTGCACACAATAATGTCATGATTTTGTAATTTGCATTATGATGTTTGATATATCTTTATTATGAATGACTAGCTTGTTTTGAGTTCCATGATGCATGGCCAACTTCTACAAACCATACCAACATGATTCAATGCACTTTGTGCCAATGCTAGAATGATTGTGTGAATACTCAATGAATCACATAATATTATCTTTGTGATAACAATACCAATATCAAAACTACATATGACCTTAGATTTATGACAACAATAGTCAACAATAGTCAACAACATGGGCTACCTTAGCAACAACTTAGTGTACAATGCCATCACCAATTCACAATCTAGGGATCATACTAAAGAGACATTGGGTGATCAAAATGGACCCAATCAAAATGCAACTGGACATAGCCATGATAAAATCCAAACAATTAAATGCAGACCTTGGCCAACCCAATTTCATGCATGAAAGTAGTGATCAACATTAGATACAATGCCCAGTGCTAACTATCCAAGACCACCTTGGATAAAGAAATAACCTTCTTTCTCATCTATACATATTATAACATAGCTCAATTATAAAACATAGCTTAGTGTGAACAACTCATAACCTTCTCCAACAAGGTTGCAAGAGTTACCTTACAACTTCACACTGTAAATGCTCCATTTTTTTGCACACCTTGTAACATCAGTAAAGCATTTACATATTTGAGGATATCCCTCATCTTGCACACATTTGCATTGGAATGTTAATGCACTTATCCTCATTGATGTCAAGGGTACCTTTCCTTCCCATGAATAAGGGTCATCTCTCACAACTAGTAGATGACCTCTTATCCTCCCTTTCTTTCCCCTATTTTTATTATCCAAAATTGGACTCCCTCGACATCCTGTTTCTCCCTTGTCTAGGGCCTTTCCCATCATGCCTCCCAGATCTCTTTCATGGATGTTATTTAGGTGTCCCTTGACCAAAGGGCCCACATGATTGAGGATTTGTCCAAATTTATTGTTGAGCTCACCTAAGCTTAGGCCCCTTCCTCGTCCTTTGATATTTATAGCACTCTCTCTACCACATAGTGGAAGGCCAACATGGTCAACTCATCATTTCATAGAGATTCTATAAAATGATTTCATGATCAAACATGTCATTGTGGATCCTGGACTTTCTCTTAATATCATAGCATCTCCTATCTGTCATGCCCTTGGTGCTACCTTCTTCTCTCCTACTTCTTGGACCCTTCACAGTTTCAACAGGGTTAAGACCAAACCCCTAAGAGTTATTGAAATACCCTCATCCCTCGGCTCCAAGACAATGAACATTAAAATTTTAGTACTCTCGAGAAACTTGGAATACAACATCCTCCATAACTGCTATTGGTCAGATGCAATGATGGTTGTTCCTTGCATCTTCATGAGAGAGATCTTATTCATCCAAGAAGGCAAGACCTATTTTTTCTAATGGGATCCTGTTCCCTTCTCTCTTCTTCATTAGGCTACTCTTGTCTCTTTTGTCCATCCTTTTGGTCCTTGTGAGGCCTCCTTTTCTCCCCATCCCAAGGATTACCTACCTAGGTTGGAATCCTCTCGAGAAACTTGGAGTACAACGTCCTCCTTAGATGCTCTTGGTTAGATGGAATGATGGTTGTTTCATGCACCTTCACAGGAGAGATCTTATTCTTCTAAGAAGCTAAAAATTATTTCGTTTAATGGGATGTCACTCCCTTCTCTCATCTTCCTTAGGTTTCTCCTAAGATCTGTCCTCTAGTCTCCTCTGTCCATCCTTTTGGCCCTTGTGAGGCCTCCTCCTTTTCTCCCAATCCTAAGGC
>ML805050.1:13716-44307 GCA_009831015.1 Picea engelmannii | reverse complement strand
GAAGCTAAAAATTATTTCGTTTAATGGGATGTCACTCCCTTCTCTCATCTTCCTTAGGTTTCTCCTAAGATCTGTCCTCTAGTCTCCTCTGTCCATCCTTTTGGCCCTTGTGAGGCCTCCTCCTTTTCTCCCAATCCTAAGGCCTGCCTACCCATGTTGGACTCCTCTTCTAGCCTTGTCTGCAAATTCTCCTCAGATGCTTGAGAGTCCACAGGGGCACCCCATATGGGTTCCTTGTTTCCCCTCTTTCCCTTCACATTTAACCCAATCTACTTGCGACAACCCTTTCTCTTCTTTACCTTCCTTCCCCTTTCCTTCCCTTAATTTTTTCGTCCATTGTTCAAGGTGACCTTAGTTAACCATGGAAGGGTCCCATGTTTTAACATGGGTTTGTTAAGTTGAATGAAGCCTCATTTTGGATGGGACCATTTTGAGGCCAACTTGGACCTCTTGTTATCAACTTTGGCCACCTCATCTAGTATCACTCGATGTCCTTGGTCTCACCCCTTTCCTTCTCTTTCTCTTGGCCTCTTGTGCCTTTTTCTTTCCTTTTTTCCTTTCCTTATCCCTCAGATGCTTGGGGCAAGCTTAAAGCCTCTATGGTAGCGCCTCTCTCTCCACTTTGCTTTGGTTTCCTCTCAAGCACTCAATTCTAAGTAGGGCTCGACTTGAGAAGTGTAACATTCTAGTAGAATTAACCACTGCTCTACCTCTTCAAAGCATCTGGTGTAATTGTTGCACCTCATAGACTACAATTATAGGTCTTCCTTCTCAACTAAGCCATATGTAACTCACTTAAACATGATTACTCTGTCGAAGAATTTTTTATCTCTATTCTCAATCTTGTATAGAGAACTCTATCTTCAGAAAGGTTACTAGGCATTTGTTCTCGATGAAAGTATGTGTACAAGCTCCTATGCAAACCTCTTCATTTACTATCCTTTAGCATGCATGTGAGGATGGTATGTCGACTCATTCCAAGGATTGAGTGTTTGGTTGTCTTATGCAAAGACCTCCATCATTTGAATGGAAACATGTATTTTGTTGTTAGTGTAGCTTGCAGACAACAACTAGCTAATAGTGCCAATCAATAAACCCACATTTGCCTAAAAATGTAATTGATTGAAAAAAGCCAATTGATGGACCAATGCTAGCTACCAATGCTAGCTACCAATGCCATTGCACGCCCTCTACTAGTTGCAAGGGTTCCTTCCCAGGATCACCCTGGCTCTCAGGTCACCATGGACTCTACCAACATTTGAAGAAAGGGTGAATGATGGTCAAGTGCTTGGCCGCTGGGGTCTTCAACCCGTTTTCTACGTGCTACAACCACTAAGCTTTGTGTCATCTTCAAGTTTCAACCTTTTAAAAAAATGTCAACCTTTCCTTATGGGCATATGCTCAAAGGTTTTTTTTATCATGGAATGAAGCAACGTTTTTCACATGGATCTCTAATTCTAGTATTTAGTGAATCTACATTCAAATAAAGCCAATACTTCAAATGCTGCTACTTAGAGATTACCTGAAATATGGTGTTCAAGACAAATAAAAGGCGTTGTGGCTCTACAAGATTTAGCTTGGCGTTGACATGCCCATTTTTCAATTATTTGTATGTTGCTATACCGAGTCTTAACTTGGTGAGAGTGTCTCAAGAGCATTAATCCTCACGATTCGATTCTTCACTGTTGAGGTGCATCAAGATTTCCTTGCGGTCGTTGAGTAGGCTGAGGATCCGCTGTAGATGACTGGGAAAACATGAGTTGCATGAGAAAGAAAACACACACCATAAGACAAACCACGATGACAAATGGAGCAGCCATGAGAAAAATGCTGAAACCTAACATAAAGTGCTTATCATGGCCATTGTTCTCATTTTGATGGTTCATGTAAAAGAAAGAAGTGCTCAAGAGGAATATAGAAACAAAAGAGATGAGAGTTCCCCATCGACGTAGCATGGTAAACGACTCCCTTGTAGCGTTCCACAGTTGTGTCCAAAATCACATCTTCCACTTCATATGTCATCGACAAAATCAATCGCTCTCTTCTTTTGTACGAGGCTGCAGTTGAACAGCAGCAAGGCTGAAAGCGTGCAGCCTTTGGTTACGGAGCCTTGCATTCCACCGCTTACTAATAATCACAAGCAAGAAGATGAAGCGGACTGCATAAAGACAATGGATTGTTGGTACACAAAATTAGAAGTTTATCTAAACAATTGCAATATCCAAAACATAAGAGCCATTGATCTCAATACTTAGAGTGGAATGGACGGTCCAATTTAGTTGTATGTTGCCTAGCCCCCTTTGCAAGCATCATGCCATTGTCGCCTCTTTCATTTTCTTTCCTTTGTTAGAATTTCCCTAACATTGCTACCTCTCTTCCTTTGTTTTTCTTCTACCCTTCTTTCTTTCTTTGAGAGTTGGTGTCACTATCCATACCCAACTCAGGGCAAGCCTCTAATCTTCGTGAATGAACGCAGATAGTTCGCTTCAACTTATGCCTAGATCGACATGTCTTTCCCATAGGTAAGTACAAGCATGGTGCTTTTTCTTTTGCTATTACTTATGATTTTATAATTGAGTTGCTATTATTATCATTAAATTCACTCATTCTTCTTGCACTGCATGTTCTAGTTCTTGTTGATTTTTCATAGCATTAGGTTAAGCATGAAGTTCATTCCATTTTATCAATTAACCATAACCATAAATGCTGCAACAACCAAGATCACATGTAGAAGCACCATGCATAAGAACACAAGATATATCCTGGGAAACCCTTCTCAAACAAGGGAGAAAAACCCAGCCAAATCCTTTGCTATAATCTTCAAGAGAAAGACCTTTACCACCAAGAATATCCTAGCACACAAGAGGGTGCACAAAAACCTAGAACTCTAGCGCCCAAAAGAGGTGCGCAACTTTGACCAAGAAGTGTAATTGCTGAAATTTCCAAAACTCACAAGTGTGTGTGTTTCTACAAATGAAAGATTTCATCTTACTTATATTAGACTTGTCCTGTCAACTAAAGTGTCTATTGGCACAATAGGGCCGACCTCACTTAGATATATTTATTTATTTATTATTGTAATAATTAATATTAATATTAATTATCTTTTACAGTTTGTCTTTAGACACAATAAGATAGGGCCGACCTGTACCCTTTACACAATAATTAGGGTTACAGGTAGGTTTGAATCTTGAACAACATATAGCAAAGGATCTGATACACCCACTAGTGCTCATCCACTAGGGGCACATCCATAGGGATGTCATGGACCTGTTTCATTGCATCACACAGATGAACCAGGTCTTCACACATGTGCATGTGCTCGTCCACAGGGACGTCTGCTTGGCAGATCCACTGCCACCAACAGGAGGATCATCTGGAGTCTTCTCATCAACTATGTTGTTGCTCAGAGGAGGCCATCACATCATCTCCATTTCTATTCACATGATGATGTGCCCAACGCTTTTTAGGGATTTCCCACGTTCACCTTGTGCTCAACCACATGCACGTCCTAACTCAACAGATCGCTCTTACATCGGATAATCATATGGAGTTCTTCTTTCTCATGTCATGGAGGAGGCCATATACATTCCTAGCCCACGTCCCAGGCTAGAACCATGAACCCTTTATTAGGGGATTTCTCTTAGGTTTGTAAGCTGAGAGTAAGACTTCACATGTCTTCTATATTCCACATCTCACAGGTTTGTAAGATGGAGGATGTCTCCTATCACTGCATTCATCAATAGTTCTTATATTGCTTGTATATTAATTAGAGCTTACCGATCTCTAGATTTTTCGTAGTTTAACTATTTTATCGTTTACATCATAGTTAGAATTATTGTTCATTTTCTTGTCATTTACATTTCATAGTTTAGTTTCTATCATTCTTAGACAATAATTAAGCTTTCTTGTTCCTGTATCTCGACATTCTTGCTTTATATGCATCACTTGATTCTTGATATTTCTTTTTGTTTTGTCTTCTACTTTTGTGACAACATACTAATCCACGGGGCACCCCATGTGTCTTTGCCTTGCACTGATGCTTGGGGCATGTGGGCTTCCACACATATGATGAGATATATAGACCTGACTAATGGAGGATTCCCTCATGATACCATTGCATTGGCTTACACTACAAGAATCCCTAGGTTACTCCTATGCATTTGCTTGCTTCTCTCCTTTGCAACTTGCTACTATTCCCATATAATGGATACCAACTCTTGTAAGGGGGAAAATATAGCATATGAAATTCACACTTGGGTACTCTTGGGAGGTGCCTTGTGTAGTCCACCCCTATGCTAGATTCATGCATGACCTAAATTATGATGATAATATCTCTCAATTATGGCTTTATGTGATGGATCACCTTCATGGAGCCTCTCTCACCTTAGCATAGATGTGGGACCTCATAAGGATGTTTAGTGTTATGGTTGGTTCACTTGGGTCCTTATTCCCCCTTCGGTCCCCTATTCTTGATTTCCAATTTGACTCATTTTTTACTTGTTAGGGAACCAATTTGGGGAATTCCTTAACTTCGTGGGTCCATTTGGGGGTACAAACCCCCAATCTGGGTTCATATTCACTTAGGATGCCTTAAATTGGGTCCATAGTTCCCTAAACCCATTTGGTACTTGATATTTACATAGTCAACTTGGTTCAACCCCCCTAAATCCTCTTGATCTCTTGGTGCTAATTGCACCACATATTTTGTTTTGATATTGTCAATGTGACTCTACAAGTTGTGTAACAAAGGCTCGTTTTGGGCCTGAAAACCCACTATACCATTATAACCAAGTCCATAATATGCAATCCAAAGATGTGGTATGATGGTTTTATATGACCTAGGTACCCTAATGTCTAATATAACATTCACTTATGCTTTGAGGTTGCTCCTTCTCTATCAATACCTTCTTACTCCTCTTTCCAAGGTGTCTTGAACTCTTGAACTCTTCTCTTTACCTTTAGAAATACCCTATTTTTTATGTATCTCTTAATGGGCCAATCACTGATCTCCTTCCTCAAACCTCTCCGGATGCTTGCACTTGTCATCTCCAACACCTCTATAGGGACTCCTTTGGCCAACTTGGTTCCAATCTTGTAGGTTTGATCGACTCATCCTAGGGAATCTTCATTGGCATAGTTCCACTCATACCTTGGAAGTTTCAACCATAAAACCTAAAGGGAGGTTCCATCATAGCTAGGGAAAGGGAGGTATCTTCCTCTTTAAGGGCACTAGGTCTAACTATTTTGCATGCTTTATTGATTTATCTTTACAACAATAGATATAGTGTTTTATTGGTTATATTACATATATATCTTTGTATGTAGATTAGGGAAAACCCACCCTTGTAGAATTTTGGAGATGATTATGTAGGCCATATTAGGATGTGGATCACTCATGGAGAAATATCACAACTCTTGACTTTATCCTAAGGAGTTTCATCATCTACATTAACACGATATAAGTTAGTTCTCTTCCTATAAAATTCTCATGACTAAGTTGGTTATGCTTAAAATTTGTGCATCTTAGAATTGTTTCTATGACATAAATACCTCTCTTCCTTCTCCTCTTTTGATAATTTTTCAATGTTAGGGTTTCTAGCTCACCGAAGGAACTTATAGTTAATTAAATCTAGTTAGTTGGTTTGTTTTCCTTTGGTAATTTGCTATTAAAACCTAATATGAAACCTATCTAATTACTTTAATCATCTACATACCTAGATTATCATTAATAAGATCCTAAAATCTTAATTAACCTAGTGATTTACCTTCTCATTTTCACCCTCTTTTACAATACCCAAGAGTTTCTTGGTTTGTCCCTAAAATTGAATGGCTACTCCAATCTCCTCTCTTCCCTTTTAGTAACATTTGTGTACTTGGGTGGTCTTCCATTCCTACCCTCACTCTACACATTGTAGAATGAATCCATTCGTTCACTAAACAAATAACAAATTTTTTTGCATAAAACATCAAAAAGAATATTTGAATAATGCAAGGCCATACATATGACATGCCTTAAAAGGAAAATAGAAGAATTCATAGACACCTGGGCAAAATGCATTAACTAGAGGTAAATGAGACATAAATTTGAATCATAGTAATGCCAGAGATGGGCCATTTAAATTTATGCTTTTTGTTTGCGAATAAACTAAGGGATAGGGTTGACAATTTTACATTGAATATCTATAGGAGGTTAAGTTTGGTCGAGACACTCCTGAAAAAATGTTATGATATTGTTTTGTCTAGCCAAGGAGAGAAAAAAAAAGGCCAATTGTTGTACAAGTAGAGCAATAGAAGGAAAGGGTGGAGGGGATGACCTAGTATTTTAAACGAGGACGGGGCTTGCTTCATAGAAGATGTACAATAAATCATGCTACCTCTATTTTTTTGGATGGAAATCCAATGGTTATCATTTAATGTATTTATTGCTATTTTTTAATCTTGTACTCGGAGAGTAATTTTGATCATTCACACCAACCCTTATTATTTCAATCTCATACAAGAAGGCAAGTGGTGATCTTTCACGCTAGCTAAAGTTGGATTCTTATGACAAATAAAAACATCCATTGGGGAAGATCCTATGTGGATGTAAAATGTCATTTGAAATTATCACACATACCGAAATCTATATAATTTGGTTATTCATCAAGTACAAGCATAAGGGTCATTACATCCTAGTATCAAGGTATCCTTGGTAATGTTTTCAAAAGGTTTATATTTGGTTTATTTATATGTTGAATGAGATTAATTTTGCACACGTTTATTTATATGTTGAATGAGATTAATTTTGCACACACTATTGAATTGATTAATTTCTTGCAACTGGGGCAACCGATGCTCATGCTAAGCCTCACCCTCACCCTCACATTCAACTTTAGACCTATTTTTCATAAAATAGCCTTCATTGTAGCTTTACCACACCAAATAATTCAAATGATCTTCCCATTAATGAATAGATGAGGTATTTTTTTATTATGATGTCATGTTTTTTTTATTGAATTCATTCATTGTGAACACTTTTTTTTAAATTTTTTTGATCATGGGTGTTTGTAGTGCTTAGTTGGAGAGACTATTGTGCCTTCCATGTCTTCCATATTAGTCTAGCTTTTCATGTTTCATAATGATATTAATATGCCAGATTTAATATGGATAATATGAATGGTCAATATGGTCATTGTCATCGCATGGTTGATGGCAACAACTCACATGCATGTAACACTAAGTGATATGTAATGTTTTATATTAATGTATTCATGTTCATATTTATTAAGGTGGTTGTTAATATGGAATTATGTGTTTGAATAGTTAATATGTAGATCGTTGATCCTATAGTGACTATTTCTACCATTCCTATTATGACAAAGGTTGGCCATGAGAAGTAGGTAATACTTAATTATGATGTGATTAAATTGCTTGATTTCAAACTTTGTAATTAAATTAGGTTTATGTTTTTCATTCATTTGAAAAGATTTTTTCTTTTGGCCATCATAACTAGCACCATCATCGCCTTTGTTTTATATGGAAACAATCATTACACCCATCACGTTCCAAGTTATTCTAGCATACTACCTTGAAGTCAGTTTCAGGTTGAACCATTTATCCTTCCACCCATTGGCATTCATATTCTTCCTAACATGGCCCAAAGTTAGGTACCACACATCAAGTTAATGAGAGAAAATCATGGTTTGTTTTATGCTCATGGCTAATGTTTTCATTCTTTTTAGCCAATAAATCCTTCATAACATGTATTTGTAGATTCGTTCAAACAAGGGAACTATGAATTTTGTCTCATTTACTTGACATAATACTGAAGTCAAAACTATAAATTACAATAGGTGAGGTATGAGCACTCTTTAACCCTAGCCTAATTTTTCTTTCTTGTCTCGACTACCATCTTCCTAGTTTGTCCCTCTCAAACATCGATTTGGGAGGGGGGAATCCCCCCACCCTTCTCTGAGGCCACAACTTTCCAAGCCCTAGTGTAACTTCATCATATCTCAACATCCCAAAGAAAAATATATTTCATCAATATTCATGAAGAAATACATCACCATTCTTGTGGTTAAGATTCCTATCTCAACTTCTTGCTTGAAATCTCCCACCCTTGTTGATCGTGGTCTCATTAATGAGTTTACTAGCCTTTGGCCCTCCCAAATATCATGGATTTATGGATTTCAAAGCACTGAAAGGTTATGACCCAAGGAAATCCATCTCATTATTTTAATGGTTGTGGATTTTATGTGTTTCTCTTGGAAAAAAGGGAAGACAAGATTTACTATTTTGGAATGGACGTTATTTCATGGGGCTGAGAGGATTGTACTTGAATTGGTGGACCTTGGATTTTGATATTAAGGTGTATTTCCCTATGTGGTCTCATTTTGGGTTAACTTTCCTCACCTTCTCCTCTGCATTGCTCGAATTACGTCTCTCTCTTAGCAAGAGGGAATACATTGACAAATATAAGCTGAAAGCCATAATGTTTGTGTGTGCTAGGTTTTGTGTGGAAGTGGATATGGAAAAATGGATCCTTGAGGAAATTTCCCTCTCCCTAGAAAATTGGATGCATTTGTAGAAATTAGACTTTGAACAACTATCATTCAAATGCAATGTATGTCTTGATTACAACCACTTCACTAAAGACTGTAAGTTAGTAGCCTACACTAAGTCCCCTTCTACAAATCAATATCAATGGAAATAAGTGAAAATAGTCCTCAAGCAAAAAGTAAGTTGGCCCCTCTTCCTCCAACATTCCTTAGAGTCAAGTTTCTCCCTCCTTGAAAAAAATTGATATTTTATCCCAACAAGATTTTGAGTTTCCCCCTTAGACCCAACCAAATCTTTCATCCTCTCATCCTATTGAGAAGGAGGTTGATTAAGTTTTATTTCATAACTCCTCAACCCTTTTTTATTCTCAAACAACTCTTCCCTCTTCTCCCTTGGTCATCTCTAACTTGATTCGATCTTCTGTTATAGTGGAAATTATTCTCGTTTCTTATGCTATTGTGAAGATCTCACTTAGGATTTGGAGAAATCAATCCCACTTTCAAGTAGAATCCTTACTTGGAAGAAGGATTAACAACAACTCGAGGAACAAGATGAAGAGCTTGAAGAGGATAGACTCCCAAAGAATATTGGGAGAAAGTCATGTAAAGGAAAAAGGGAAAGTTTGATAGTTGAAAAATATCTAGGGCTTCAATAATCAATTGAAAGATCTTTCATAATAGGAGTCAAAACTATATCTATTAAAATTATAGGAATGAAAACACTGCTAGATGCTGCAAGCGATGGTTCTAAACCCTCTTTAGTGAAATAATGAATGTGGTGTCTTGGAACTGTAGGGGATTGGGAAGCTGAAATAAAAGAGAAGAAATGAGAGATTTGATCATATTGGAAAATCTAGTTGTTCTTTTCATCTAGGAGATGAATCTTGATGGAAAGGAGGCACAAAGCAATGGACGTAAATTCAAGGCATAGTGGTAAACGTCAGAGAAGTGTTGGGCGTTTGTTTTTTTACTTTATGGGATAACTCAAATTTTGAGGTATCTTCTATGTTCTCAAAAATATTAGCATTGGATAATGGTTAGACTTGTACATAAGGAATCTGGGAAGAAGGTACACATTTTCAATGTTTATGTTCTTGTACAATTTAGTGAAAAACATCTTTTTTGGCAGTCTTCTAGTGAATTGCAAGGCTTTGGTTATGACACAATTGTATATTACCAAGAGATTTTAATATGATATGCTCTAATAAGAAGAAAGCAGGGGGAGAGGGGATCTATAGTGTGGTATTTGTTATAGAACAAGTTGTAGGTTGGGAAAATCCCGACCCAACCACAAAGCAAGTGATACAACTTGGGAATCCTACACCCAATGTCACCTCGATGTAGTTCCTTCACTTCAAGGGTAACTAGGTCACTCTAGGGAGGCGATTCTGGTGACCCTAGGGGGATTGCGATGGAGATAGAAATGGATGGAAGTGAAGCCCCTATAGGTAAAATCTAAGTGGAATTAAAGGTGAGAAAAGATTCCTTGTAATTCAAGTAATTGTTTCCCCACAAGTATAGTACTTCTCCAGATGATTGTACTTGCTTGAGACTCAAGAAAATACACTTTGCAATGATATATGTTAGTTGTATCATCAAGTTAATCTTGTTGTACCTAATTTTCAGCAGTGAATGATGGTTTATATCAACAAATAAAATATCTAAATCTAAACTAGTTAAGTAAATCAACATCAAGATTAACAATGAATATAGGCTGAAAGGTGGCACTTAAGAACCTAGATAAGATGGTTGTTTTAAACATGTGTTTTCTGCATAAAATTGCAGCCTTATTGCTGTAGCATTCAGTGGCATGCAGCAGAAAAATGAACCATGGAAAAGTGCCAAGAACTATCCCAAAATATGCGCCCTAGTTAGTAGACTAGGTGAGTGAAGTTAGAGAGCTAGTCTAGGGTTAGTTTAGGAGTTATGAGGGTGTTAATAGCTAGGGTTATGCAACCCTAATGGATGCAGGTTAAATTTTGTAACATAAATTAGAGTATTGGGAGAGAGGGGACACCCTAGTGGGGGAATACTCCTCTCAATGATGTAAATCAACTTCAAGCAAGAAACCTTTCAAAAGACCAAAAATTGTGTTTCCCAAGGCAATGATTTTATATCTCCAATGCAAAAAAAAGGGGTATGACTAGTGCCTTTACTATTGGGTTAATGGATTCAAATAAACAAGTATCTTAGAGAAGCTACCCCCTTTGGGGTGTAATCCCTTTTACATCCCAAGGCAAGTTCCTCTAGGCTAGGGTTTAAGCTAAGAGGGTGTATGCCCTTATAATTCTCTTAGAAAACCCTTGTATAATCAATGAGATGAAGCAATAAAATGATGAAGAATATGGTGGGGGTGTATAACCTTATACTTCCCACCTATCTCCTAGCATAACAATACTTGACTTGAAAAAATGATAGCATAATAGTAGAAAACCATACCAAGATCAAGAGAAATGCCAAGATAATCCACCACAAGAACTAGAAAGCATCATCCAAGGCTAGCGCTAGAATTCCATCAACCATTCACCAATAGATAGCCATAAACAAGTGCACAAGAGATAAAAAGAGCCAAGTGGGGCGCAAATTGCATATCCAAGTCCTCTCACAAGAGGGAGAGTTATGTTTGAAATGAGATCTTATGATCTCTATTTATACAAAATGTAGCTAACATAGCTTGTCCACAAATTAAGGAGTAAACCACAGAATTGGGGGCAAACAAATCTAATATTCCCCCTTAACAAAGTAATATTAAACAATTCACTTAAAATTTCACTTTTTGCACAAATACAACCCTAATTTAGGAGGACGTCACCCCTTTAGGGGACGTTTTGCCACTTTGAGGAAGTCATTGGTGTTGGAGAAGCATGGATAGACTTCCAAAGGCCACATGTCAAGCATCTAAGCACTCTCATCATGGTGAAGACCCTTCTCCTCCTCAAACGTCCATGTGTCAAAATATTGGCACCTTACCACCATGCCCTACCCCCAAAAGCATGACGTTAAACTCAAAAGTAGAACGTTTTGCCCCTCCTAGAAAAATTGTTTGGAAAGTAAGGGCTAGGCTAGGTTGTCCAAGTCATCATCAAGGCCGTCAAATTCTGATCTCTCTCATTTGGAATGTCATCCCTTGACATCCAACCTATGCTCTTGTAGCCCCATGGAAGCCCAAGCTAGGATTGTTCTCCCAAAATTGTCCACCAACTAGGTCCTGCAAAGACAAATGAGCACGCCCTCCAAGGATATCAAGTCATAATATCATGATAAGTGAATCCAATCAATAAATACGACATCTAATAATGTGCATCAAATATCACTATATCAAACAGTTACTAGCTCAAAGACGCTATGCGACTTGTGAAGCTTGAATATGGGAGGGTTGACGAGGTGTCCTATTGGCTAGGTCTTGCCCTAGGTCAAGGAGAGCTTCCAAGAGATCCCTCTCTAAGACATGTAAAGTGGATGAAGTGGTTCGGGTCAAGACTCAATGGGCATAGGGCTCATGGCATACAAGGGGACATAGTATCTCATTCATTGGTGCCTTTGTAGAGGGTGTGCGGCACCTTCGTCCGTAATGCACTTTTTACAAGCCCATCAATTGCCTTTTATCTTTCTTTATTTATTTTCTTTCAATATAGAATAAGGAGAGGTTGAAGGTCACTTCCCTAGCGTGGTGACTAGATGATGGAAATGTCACCCACAAACACATAATGGAAATGAGAAGGATGGGTCATGATGAGACCCCCTTTCTCTCAGCCATGCAACTGAGAGCCATTGCCTTGGTTTGGTGACCAGATGATAACAATGTCATACCACTAGATATACATGGACATGATAGGTAAGCTCGTGATGAGACCTCCTATCCTTCAACTAACCTTTTAAGCATTCTTTATTATATGGTGGGTCCCCTTTATTCATAGATAATCATTTCATCTCTTTCTTGGGTGATCCCTAGGTGAAGCATCTGGAAGGTTTGTATAAGGATTTTCTATTTTACCCAACACCAACCCCTCTGGGCCTTTAGCCCCTTTTTCCCATAGAATGAGGGACAACCCCTTCTTGGGAACAATGATGGAAAGTGGTAAGTATGGTTGGGAACAATACGATGGCTCATTAAGGGAGTTCCCAGTAGAAAAACCATCCTCAAGGAAAACCACTTACTAGGGCACAATGTCAACCACCAAGGTAAATCAAGGAAAAAGGCATAATTTCCAAGAACATATCATGAAATCTATAGAAATTAAAATACACCATAATCAAATGGATTAAATATTGAAATGATGCTCACCATAATACTGACTTGTACCTCATGGAGCAAGGCCCACTGCCTTCCGGAAGCCAAGTGGTGTGGTGGATGCCATCTGCAAAACTGTGACCATCTGTGGTGGTGAGTGGGTTTTCCATCTATGAAAAAGGGTATTGTTGGTCATGTAGTCTCTCGAGACTCCATATATGCAATCCGAGGGCCTCGAGACATGATCTCCTTATTTATCCACAAAATGGGGATAACATGATTAGTTTAGGGGAAAAATGGAGGACTTGATCTTTGACTAAGATTTGGTGGACATCACCCCCCCAAAAGGAAAATACATGTGGTAAAATAAACGAGTTGGTTTGGGGCATATAGTATGTGTTAGCACTCTGTAAATTTCATCCGGCTGATAGACAAACGACAAAGGTAACTGTTTCAACCAGCGTTATAGATGAGGCACTAGCTTGCTCAACTCAGAGAGGGTTCTATCGTGTCACTTGATGCTTCTTTGGAAATCGGTGGCTAGATTTGGTTTGTTTTGGGGTTTGTAATAAAATGACTGGAGGAAGGGAGATAACATTTGGGCTATGGAGTCTAGAACAAACAATGCATTGTCAAATCTGCGAACTATTAAGAGGAAAAGGCTAAATCAGGTAGTAAGTTTGAGTTTATATCTGAAAGTTTTACATGGCATCAGAGGAAAATAAAACACATAACTATATCAGAGCATTATTGGAATGAATTCTGAATTAGTTCAGAAGAGATAACCATATTCTAAATCGCTAAGCCAAGAGCATCAAATGATGAATTCTGGGCTTTTAAACTCTCCAATTTAAACGGAAGAAAATGTATATGGAATAAAAGATCATAGGAAACACATACTGAGAAGGTAAAACGAGACTCATATCGCCGCCAGTTAGAAACTTTTCATAAACGGTCCACAATCCTCTTATGCATTTATATATTCATTCTAGCCCCAAAAATTACAAAGGTCTTCCTGCACAGAGGGCAGGCTCCTCTTTTTCCATCCATTCTATATATTCGAGATAATATATATATAGAGAAGGTTTCTTTGTGGAATACAAAACGTTCAGACTTCTCATCGTTTTAAGATTAGAGATCAGTTACAAATGAGAAATGATTTATAAAAACCGTTACCCTATTTTAGAGGGACCGTTAGGAACAGGTTCATCGTATCTAGGCGCCATTTGTCCAAAACTTGTTGGGATGTACTCGTCTCCACCTGAGAGTTTATTTTAGCTTAGTGATCTCCTCCTTTAGAGTATCCAACCAGGTCAGTTGATTATCTCCAACACTTTCAGCCGTTTCAGCTACGATTTCTTTCTTCTATCATTTGTTCCGTTTCTTTTTTACAGCTCGCCTGTTGATGACTAGATCCCTCATAATGGGATTTATCCTGATTTCCAATCCTGAGTCTGTAGCAGGTTCTGTGTGGAATTTAGTCGCTAATATACGTGCAATTACCCTTTCCTTCTTACTCGTAGGTAAATTTGCCATGTTGCCTGAATGACTAGTTTCACTCCATATAGTTTTGTCCATGTATCCCAATTTTGTGGATACCGAAATGTTCCCACAGAAATCAGAGAGTCGAGAAAATTTGGAGACTACTTCGTTTATGGATGAGATGATGTCTCCATACTTGAGAATCAGTGGTTATAGAGTTCCAATCATGAATCACTGACAGATTCTCTCACAGGTATGTTGATTTACCACGCTTGGCCAATCCATTTCAAATGATTAGCTTTTGAATTTGTTATATGGCGGATTTCACCTGACATCATATGGTTGTGAAGTACCGAATGAGTGAAATGGGGTGATTTCGACCAGCCACCACCGACACCCCATGAGTGTTTGATTTGACGTATAGGAACATGTGACATCGGGGCTTTGGTGAAAGTGGTTTCAGGCAACCCGCCTTTCACCCCGTCGTATTTCTGGAGGCGACGTGCGCCCATTTTAAAAACCACAATGTTTTACCCGGTCTACCTTTATATGTTTAAGTCCCATGCAAGTTTACCGCCCGATATGGGCTCCAGTCGTTGATCTTGGTCGTTTTATAATCGACGGTCTGTCGAGTTATACCTTTTGCACCTCCGCTATATTTGTCTATACGCCACCAAACATGTCCCGGTCCTCTAAATTATCAATTCTCCAAACTATCAAGTTTCTGCAACGATGTAGCTCTTGCTAAATTCCTGAGACTTGGATCTTGTCTGAAAATTGTTACGGTGATAACAATATGTAATCTTGATCGCTTTCTTCTACATAGTGATTTTTTAGTGGAAATTTGGTTAATTTATGCCCACATCATTCAATTTGTCATCTCACATCATAATTCAATTTCTCTTGAATTTCAATCTCTCTAGGGCCCATACAATTTCATTTTAATCCTACGTGGCTACAAGATCCTAAAGCTATGGAGATTATTAGAGAGGTTTGAATTATTTTAGTGCAAGGATCGCTCTTTTATTTATTTATTTTGGAGTCAAAATTGAGATTGTTCAAATCAAAGTTAAAATCTCGAGGCAAATTATTGTGTAATCCACCATCGCTAGAAAAATTGGAAATCCAGACCTAGTTGAGTAGTCTACAATCTGTTATGGAATTTAAAGAGGTAACACATCAAACTATTATGTAGGAAAAATATTTATCTAGAAAGCTTCATCAGGATAACAAAAAAGAAGAAGAGCATTGGAGGCTGAAATATAGAAGTGTATGTTAGAAATAATGGATGTGCTCATTTAACCATAGACAATATAGCAATATTGTCACCCAACCATAGGCCGAAGCCACCCCTGAGCACCTTAACCTTGACAGAGAATTATTCCAGAAGAAAACCAATAGCCAACCAAGGCTAATGCATCAAGCAAAGATAACTAAGACTGATAAGAAAGTCCAACCATAACCAATAGAAAGTCTGAGCCTAAACCGAGAATACAGATTGTAGTAGCTGCAACTGCAACTACTCCCCGGAATTGCGCAATTGCCTAGTTTCTACAGTGCGTACTTCTTCACTGCTATGATTTCGAGCTGTGTGTACCAAATGAGGTCTGGCTACTTGTATTTATATTGTTTTTCTTGAGCTATCTGGGTCGACTTCTTATTCTTGAGGCTAAATACTTAATATTAAATATTTCCTTGAGCTGACTTGTCTTCTAGGGTTATGTTTAATGCTTTAGGGTTTCTTCTTGCTTCCTAGAATATTCTATTCTTGTCATGGTTACACGTGGAGGTAAATACCTCCCGCAACTACCATAATATCAACGCTCCCTCCTAGCTAGGGAGGTATTGAAGGTAGTGGTCTTGAGAACATACATACCATTCAACCGGTAGCATCATCATAGCCGTACAAACTATCTCATGATTAGATCATGAGCACCATCATCACTATCATCTGATAGCATCAATTGCATCATCTCTCGAAGACATACTCTATCTGAGTAATCATGCATGATGTTGAATAAGTCACTCACTCCAGAGAGTGATACAAGGACCATTCTTTTGATCTGGACATACGTCCTAGAAGAATGACTATCCCAACAGATGATAAAATATACATCATGGAATATAGAGATGATGGAAATGACTGTCCTACACCAACCTGCAAAATGGACCATTCTTTGAAACTGCTCACAACTGTGAAATTCAAAAGAATGACTTTCCAATGAGGCAGACCATTCTACTTGACCACTACTGAGAGTGACTTCCAAGAAGAAATATTGTCCTTGATCATTCCCCCACAATGGCCACAAGGGGAATCACTTTCTATGGTACATCAACAATCTACTGAACCATTTTCATTACAAAAATGCCTGTCCGATCTGGACCATTTTCCGAACTAGAAAATGCCTATCTATCAAAAATCTCAAACCACTTTCCGAACTGGAAAGGAACTGCTCATCCTGGACCATTTTTCGAACTGAAAAATGACTATCCATAAATCAATAACACATCAGTGCTCCCTCCCAAATTGGGAATAATCTCTTCCTTTTTCAATAAGGAAGTCGTCTCCACGAGCTCCAGCTTGTTCTCACAAGCTTTTTCATCTTGGACATAGGGTTTACCAACTCTATCTACTCATATGTGGAGATATATTGGAGAACCACTTCTCTTTTTTTGGACTTCATCACAGAGAATGTAATGCTCGATCTCAATGTACTTCGGTCTGTCTGGAACATTGGTTTTCTTTGAAGGCTTCATATAGCTCCGATCATTACAATATATCATGGTCATATTAAACACTTGTTTTTCCTGATAGCTCATGACATCGTGGAAAGGATCAAACTGGAACATATCCAAGTGGAACTTCTTCTATCATCATGAGAGTTTGTCATGGATTAGCAATCCATCATCCTAGACTTACGAGTAACGATTCTAATACAATATCTCTGTTATAGGAATTTTTCACCACGCTTCTGCTGTGCATGAGAGGCTCTGCACCAAGTTGTTTGAATCCATACAGGATCTTATTCCATCTTCATACAAGGGTCTCTTTTTGGTATACCTCAAAACCTTGAGGTTTCTCTACATACGCTTCTTTGTTCAATTACTCTATTGAGGAGAACAATCCTTACATTCATCTGATGTAAACTCCAACTCATGGATATTGCAAAAGATATAATGGCTCAGGTAGAGGTATGTCTGGTTACTGGAACAAGCTATCATAGTCTTCTCCCTCCATCTGGGAGAACCTCTAGTTCTAAATCTCGCAATTCTTCCATTCATAAGTATTTCATACACTGTTCTTCATCACAACTTCCATTTCTTCGGCTTGATTTCTTCTAGTGGGTTCAAACCAAGCTGGTAGTCTTGTGATTCTCGATATAATGACTGGTTGTTCTGGTTTTTCTTTCTCTCTTGGAATCTTCATGTTCTTCCTCATGTTTCTCTTTAGCTCTTGGGTCCATGGAGTTTTCTATAGATTCCATGCCCTAAAGATTCCAACTTCTTTCTTTCATCATAGGATCATGGATGTGGATGGACAACCAGGGATACTTTAAGGCTTCTTTTCGAAGAAGACTTCTTCTAAAACTGAACATGTGTTTCTTTTCATGGCTGCTACCATCAATGGGAACATGGATAGATACTTCATAATCCTCAATGGATCATATTATTTAGGATCATCTCCCTCATAATCTTTGCTTCATGTATGAATGCATGCTCTTCTCTTGGAATTATATAATCGACTCCCTCCATCT
The DNA here is from genome assembly GCA_009831015.1 of Picea engelmannii. Classification (NCBI taxonomy): domain Eukaryota; kingdom Viridiplantae; phylum Streptophyta; class Pinopsida; order Pinales; family Pinaceae; genus Picea; species Picea engelmannii. The sequence goes on along the minus strand of ML805050.1, from coordinate 26,296 downwards.
AAGAGAGTCCACACTTCTGTCTACATCCTTATTGCCTTTTGTAAAGTGTCACAAGTCTTTTTCCAATTTCCTTTTGATTGCCGACTTATTTCTATTTTTACTTCTTCCAAGTTTCTTCAAGTTTGATTGTGATTTCGTCTTATCTTGCAGTTGTTACTTATGTTAATAGCTTCCACGAGAATTGTTACCAAGGATTGTCAATGTACTTCATCTTTTTCATGTGTATTGTTTGACTTGTAGTCATCATGATATCAATCCTTATCTTGTTATTCTTCCATAGGTATTGTTTCTCTTTGAACATCTTATCTTCTAAGAAATAGATATGCAAGATATGTACAAAAACTATGTAAACATGGTATGTACAAGAATTATGAAGAATATTGTTACCTTGTCTTAGAAGAAGAAATATGTTTTATCCTGCTTGGCCTTCTTTGAGGGTTCCCTTTCTTCAGAAACTGGTGCTTTGTGTGCTTCCTTCCGTTTCTTTAACTCGGGACAATGATTCTTGTAGTGACCATATTTTCGACAGTTGAAGCATTGTATTTTTGACATATCTTTCTCTTGATTTGGTTTCTTCCTTGAGCCAAACTTATTTTTATTTCTGAAATTCTTGAACCTTGTTGTGAAGGATTGATCATCGTGTTTCTTTTGGGGTTTATCTTTTGCACTAATCCTTGATTCTTCTTGTGCACATCACGTCCAAAGTTCTTCAAATGTGGGATACTCCTTTCTTGTGTTCATGCTTGCGGAAAATGCATCCCATGTCTTGGGAAGGCCATTGAGTACTATGTTTACCAATTCCTTCTCTGAAATGATTTCTTCAATAGCTTGTAGTTGATCTCTTAACTGAGAGATTCTCACAAGGTATGATGTTATTATGTCATCATCATTCATTTTCATGTCATGAAGCTCATTTTTTAGACTCATTACTTGTCCAATGTTTTTGACTGAGAAGAGGTTTGTTAGGGAATCATACATCTTCTTAGATGAGTCAAGATGGGATATGTAGGGTATCAAGTGGTATTTTATGGAGTCCACTATGGTACTCATGGAATTGATGTCATTGTCTTTGAACTTCTCCATAACTGCAACGTTCTGAGGTTCTTTCTCTTTTCCTTCTTCGAACTGTTGGTTCCACGATCTTTCCTTTCACGATATCTAACACTTTATTCTTGGCAAGGACGAGGTCAATCCTTGTATTCCACGCTCTGAAGTTAGAATCCCCTTATAACTTGTTTTCTGACTTCATAGAGTAAGTCATAATTGCTTTGACTTGGTCAACCCTTGAATTTGACCAAAAAATCAAACTTGATGTCTTAGCTTGATGAGAGTACCAGGAGATGCTCTAGGCTAGGGTGCACTAGGCTATCTAGAAATTAAGTCAATCTCTTCACTTAAGGTGCCTCAACAAGAGGGTTAGGGTTTTGTTGCTGCAGGAAAAATTGGCTGCAAGTGCAACTGTGACTGAACAAATCCTCCCAATCTATCTTCCAGCGGTTAGATTTTCTGAAGATAGTGTGGGCCCATAACTTGTTAGAAATAATGGATGTGCTCGTTTAACCATAGAAAATATAGCAATATTTTCACCCAACCATAGGCTGAAGCCACCCTCAAGCACCTTAACCTTGAAACAGAATGATTTTGGAAGTAAACCAATAGTCAACCAAGGCTAATGCACCAAGAAAAGATAACCAATATTGATCAGAAATTCCAACCATAACCAATAGAAAGTTTGATCCTAAACCAAGAATACAGATTGCAGTAGCTGCAGCTGCAGCTACTCCCCAGACTTGCGCACTTGCCTAGTTTCTGCAGTGCACATTTCTTCATTGCTATAATTTCGAGCTGTGTACCAAATGAGGCCTCGTTACTTGTATTTATACTATTTTTCTTGAGATGTCTATACCGACTTCTTATTATGGAGGCTAAATACTTAATATTAAATATTTCCTTGAGACGACTTGTCTTCTATGGTTATGTTTAATGCTTTAGGGTTTCTTCTTGCTTCCCAGAATATTCTATTCTTGTCAGGGTTACACATGGATGTAAATACCTCCCGCAGCTACCATAATATAAACAATTTATGGTTGTAAGTAGGGGACAAAAATAACTCATTCTTTCGCAAGAAAGTAAAGGCTAGACTCCAGAAAAAAAATATTAAGGAGATAGTCAAGGAAAATGGGGAAAATCTTACTAATTATGTGTCGATTAAAGAGGTGGTATGCTCCTCATTTAAATTCCTATACACTAAAGAAGATGAGTAAAATCCATATTTGACCATTGCAATGCTTCAAGGGATTCCTTGTTTGGTTTCAAAGGAGGATAACCAAGAGCTATGCAAAAAAATATCAGAAGAAGAAGCCATAGAAGTGATATGGGGTCTTGATGTAATGCCCCAATTTTGGATCCCCAATTGTATGTGCATGTGTACATATTATAATTAGGCTGGCGAGATAGTATGCTTTGGGCCGGACTGCCTATGTGATATTAGGTTGGAGAGCTTGTATGTTAAAAGAATGGCGAGCCTAGCATTGTACATTGTAATCACACCCATATATAATAATAAAATACATCACGACCGCAGACCAATTCAAACAAAAGAGTATGGGGGGATAGGACTCCACGAGAGAGAAAGGGGGCTAAGTGCTAAAGGAAAAGGGGCTAAGCCAAGGTATATAATATTATATTCCTAAGTCCTAAGTTTTATTTCATGATGTTATCCTAAGTTCTTAAGTGAGGGGAATGACTTTGTTGGTTCCTAACCTAACCACATTACTTAGATACTTTATTAATGTATGAGGCCACCTTCCTTGAACAAATCCCATTAAATAGTTAGTTAATAGCCATTCATTGTAATAAAGAGTCCTTTTTAATAATAAAGCCCAAATTAGTTTGTTGGACTTCATTATAAGGGGCCCATAGGTAGTTAGGTAACACTGATTTGTCACTCAATGAGTAAAAATGCAGTAGGGCAAGAATAAATGTAGGAAATACAAGTGGAATCACTTTGTTGGAAACCCTTGTAACCCTTGTTGGTACCCCTTCGAGTAGTACCACATTAGACAATACTTGTATATAAAATCTCACTTCCACGTACCCTCAAGTATATAGGAAGTCCCTTAGGTATACCTGAAACATGTTAGAACATGTTAATGATTTCCTCATGTACATGGCATTTTGTAAAGTTATTCTTCAATAGCTATCTATTTTGTAAAAAGCGCTCATCCCACATGCATCATGGGAATTGTTCTCCTTTCACTCTCTCATATATAATCGAGGTGAAGGAGGCCCTTTAGGTGGGAAAGAGGGAAAATATAGTGTGAGGTAATGCATATGTGGGGATGCCCTTACATTATAATATTTAAGAGATTTCATAAATAATAGAAGACAAATTTCCGTGGATGTTTTCCCACATTGGGGTTTTACCACAAAATCTTGTCTCTCTTGTTTCTTGCATTCTGATTTACTGATTTATCTGATGCTTTGTATAGGAGATTAGACTGGTTATATTCCTTGGTGTATGTTATTACATATTTTCCTGATCTAATATGGTATCATAGATGGTTATTGAGCTCTATCTCCTTGTATAAATTCTACATTGAATTTTTTGCATTAGACTTCAACAAATATATTCCTTGGGCTTCCCTTCTCTCGTGGATCTGCAATCATATCTGGAAAACCACTTAGGTTTTCACTGGATCTAAGAAAATATCACCATTTCTGTGCATTTTTAGCAAATATGAACTAACCATTAGTTTCAGAACAAAGGAATTAGTTAGAAATGAATATTCGCTCATTAAATGTAGCTTCCGTTTGCCCGAAAGCGAATTAAATTTCCTAGCCTAGCCGATGATTTTTTTTAAACCTAAATTTTTGGGGGCAAATTTTTAGGTTTGGTGATTCGTGTGGGTTTTCTTACAATAAACCTGGTGTCCTAAAGAACCATCAACCTTCCTGGATACTAGAACATCAAGGAAATGAATGGAGTTATTATCTTCTAACTCCATGGTAAATTGTATGTGCTTAGAAATACCATTAAGATGATGCAAAAAATTGTTAAGGATTTCTTTACCATGGGGCCACTTCACATTGGTGTTGTCGACATATCTAACCTAGAAATTTGGTTTCAAAGGAGAAGAGTTTAAGGCTATACCTTCAAAATGTTCCATACACATATTTGATATGATTGGGTAAAGGGGTGAACCCATTACAACCCCACAAGTTCGTTCATACAAATTACCTTGGAAGCTAAAAAACGTTAATCTCAATTTTTTTTCCATGAGTTTAGCAGTCTGGAGGTCAATGACTTGCTTGATCACCATAATAGCTTCGTTAATAAGGATCATGGTGAAAAGTAACACCACATAGAAACTCATAAGGTTTTCCTTATAATTAACCTTGAGATTCTTGATTTTGATAACAACATGAGTGGAGTCTTTGATATAGGACTCAATCTTACCTACTAAACCTTTCAAATTGTTAGGTAATAACTTGGCCATAGAGTAAGTTGGAGACCTAGTAGTGTTGACAATGGGTCTGAGAGGGATATTCTCTTTATGGATTTTTGGTAATATATAAATACTAGGAAGAATGGGCCATTTAGGAATCAACCTATCCTTTTGAAATTAAAAAGGAAGAGCACTCCTACCACACAAAATCATAATCATGGTAATTTGTGCATGCATGGAAAGGAATGCCAAAACATTCTTCCAACTACCATTACACAACAACATATCGTCTCAAAGACCACACATGAGGAAAATAACATAAGGGATAGTAAAAAAATTGCTTTTGAGTTGAGAATTCAAGGATTTAGGTTTTCTAGAGTCAACATCAACTATAGGAAGGCTATCCGAGAGCTTAGTTACAAAGCATATCTCAAACCATTTTTTTTATACCCTCCATTTCTTGTCAATGTCTATCTAGTTTTCCCCTCATATTTTTTTCTCAAGACTGTGTGTGTGTGTGTGTGTTCGGGCGCACACATGTTGTGTTCATGCACACGTGCATGTCTAAGAGTATTTTATAGAATCCTGGAACCCCCTAGATATCCATCACCTTTTTTTATAGATATTCATCAACATTGCTATACGAGGATCATCCCTGACCACAATAATCCAATCAAACAATGTTGTTTTTCACCAATTTTTCTACAACCCTATTCTCAGATTGCTAGAAGGGGTCAAATTGGGAAAACCTTGCACTCTTTAGACTTCCATTCATCATATACAAAAATAAACACCCTTTTTGTCCAAGAAAATATGAAAGGTGGTAAGATTAGTCCTAGTTTGCATAATTTCCTTTGAACCTAGATGTCATAGGAAGATGTAACCCTACTTTCATGGGACTTCTAGATTTGCTTGGATCGGTTCTAGTTTTGAACCTGGAGGTGAATTTCATCACTACAAGAGGACTATTATAGATTAGTATGGCTTCCAAAAGAAAAAAAACTTTAAACCCGAGATGATACATTCCAAACTCTACATTTCTCTATTTCTATCATTTGCATTTTTAGAGCCTACAACCCATGATTTCTCCATCTACCTTTAGTAATTGTTGTGTCATCATGTAACTGTTGTTTTGTTAATTTTCCCTTCACAACAGGAAAAAGGAGGGTCAAGATACCTCTATTTGATATACCCTATTGTAAGAATATTTTGGGCTAATGAAGTTTTCCATATATACAACCCTACAGAATACCCAAAATAGGCCTCAAAGTGAATTATGGGGGGTGGTTTCAACATGAGGGAGCCTACATAAACCTCCAAGGTATATAACAACCTTGAGGTAGTATAATTATTTCAACAATCCAATTGGATGGTCTAATTTGATAGGTTGCAGGGATATGATGAAAAAATACAATTTTCAAAAGGTCAAAGACTAGGAATACATAACAACAATGAGAGGGATGGAAATGAAGGTAAATGAGGCTGTCATAAGAAGATTTTTAGTCCTCCCCTACCTTGGGATAAACATGATACAAAAATTTCTACAGATACCAAGAAATGTTTTTTGAGCTATGAAGAGTTTGAAGAGAACAAGAATGGAGTTAAGAGGGAAATTTTCCCAACACCTTGGGATGAAGTAGCATATCACTTGCTGAAGTATATAATTTGTGAAGGGAGACTAAGCATGCTACATGCATACCACTTCAGCTTTTTACACTAGAAATAAAGTAAATAGATAGGTATTTGGATCATTCATTCATATTGGCACTTGACGAGTAGTAGATGGCATTGCTAAGATCCATGGTATTTCTTCAGACATGGCGGCAGGTTCATTAGTAGAATTAGAGGATGACACAATATATGTTCAGTTGAGAATGTCACGAGGTGTTGGAAAATATTGATTTATAGGTGATACCATTGATGATTCATATTGTAGAATCACAAAACAAATGAACATACAGAAAAGAAGGCAACGCGACAATAAAAGAACGTTGGTTGTGGGAAGATATGGGGTCCTAGATAATGGTGAACCACAACTATTATAATGAATGCATGTATGGTTTTGTCAGACGAGGAACTTTAGTGTGAAGCTTCCCCTAGGAGAGGGTGAGAAACAAACTAAATAAAAAAAGGAAGAGGGCCTTTCAGGACCTTTCCTATTATACTGCTGAGGGGATTTCTATACTTTGGTAGTCCCAATTTGGGCTAGTGGTAGTCTAGGATAATTTGTCTCATCCTTAGATCCTTTGATTGGTTCTTGAAACCTTTCCATTCGATGTCTTAGGTATGATTTGTTTCACAAAATCCTAAGGAAAACCTTAGCAACCCCTCTTTCTTGCTACAATATTTGAGGGAGATGAGTTCCAAGGTGACGAAGGGTAAAGAGGAGGCATTGGCCCACCATGGCCTCATTAAAATTGAAGTTTGTAATGCTATGGAGAGGAATTTTGCTAGAATATCTTGGGAGGACTTTGTGAGCATGGGAAAAGAACAATTTTTGGCCTCTTAGCAAACTATCAAGGAACCCAACCTAGAAAGGGATGAAGGGAGAAATAAGAAGGAAAAAAGGGTAGCGGCCTAGAGAAGAAGAAAATCCTAGAAAATGATGCATGCAGAGGATGGAGATAAAGAGATTTATCCCACATTGATCAAGATGGGTACCCTAGAGAATAGACCCTTGAATATTAGGGAAAAGACTCCAGCCATAAGAAAGGGTGGGTAGACATCTAGAAGGGAAAGAATAAGGTCTCAAAAAAACCCCAAAATGATCACACCCATCTCTACCATCATAGTAGACTTGGAGGATATTCCTAACCCTACCAAGAACCCATTAGAGACATAAGAAGAGAAAAAGGTAGCAACTCCATAGACAAAACTAGCTATGCAACTCACTTTGAGTGAACTTGAGGTAGCAAGGGATGAATCTCTTAAGTGGAAGAGTATAGTGGGGTAAAATTATAGCAAGGTGGAGGAATTTAGAGGAAAGAGTAGCACATAGACCTAAAACAATAGCTCAATAATATGCAAGAGAAATTTCAAATAATTAAAATGCAAAACATTGATAGCAGAATGTGGCTTGAGGATAAGAATGCATTGTTGAAGGAAGAGTTGGAAAAAAAAAGGAAAGAACTAGCTAGCGAGACTAAGAAAGTGGAGATCATGGAATCATCCATGTCTAAGATGGAAGCGATATAATAAAAAATGCTAAATTATAGGAAACCAACAAGAATTTATAACATTTTCCTCAAGGAACAGTGGCATAAGTTCCAAATGGGAAAATTGGTGAAGAAAATTCCCTTTAGGGTGGAAACCACTAAGGATTTTATTGACACATGCCATGAAAGACATGAAGAATAAAGGGCACATTTGTGTGAGTTTTACTTGCACGATTTTTCCTTTTCTCACCCCTACAAATGGACCCCGATCCATATGTAGGGGAATCTCAGTTGAGAGCCTTATGCTCTTGGATTCACCATGAGGAAATAAGGGTAGATAATCTAAAAAAGTACTTAGAAGAAGATTTATAATCCCATATGGATCATGGCAGTGGACATCAATCCTGAAGATCTCATAAGAAATCATATGACCCTCACATAGATTTTGATCTTATTCTTATTCTGGAGGAAAATAAGAGAGGAACAATCAAGATGTTAGGGGAAGAGGAAGCCCAAGCATTCCAAATAAGGTGGAATGTATTGCCATATGACCTTAACAAGGTTGAACCTCATTCCCCTAAGAACTTACAAGTTACCCTATTTATGGCCCATTTATGAAAGAAATCATTGAGGAGGGTAAATATTAGTTGGATTGGGCTTAAGTTCAACCCTATTCTCCTTCTATACCCTACACCATCACAATATTAGATGAAGAGAAGGAGAGGGAAGAGTGGAAGAAGGCTGAGAGAGATGTTGGATACCATGGCAAGGGTGACATTACCCAATTTGTGGCATATGATTTGAGGTAGGTATGTATATTAGATCAACAATAGTAAACTAGAAAGAGAGGCAACATAAACAACTACATCATCACTTTTTTTTGCACAAGGGTGTGCAAAATATTAAGTTGGGGGGGGGAGATGATGGGCCTCCTAATTGTTGTGTCTAGAGGCCAATTTTTGAGATATTAAGATCACCTTTGTATTCCATGAGACCTCTCTTGACCATGATTAATATAATTATGTTGGGTTTTGTGCAATTGATTGTTAATGAAATGTTTTGGATGATTTAGTGTGTGTTGCATCCTATTTTAGTTATGATTTTGATGATTTCATACATGTCTAAGGATTCGCTATTCTATGTCTCAATAAGGTAGAAGTTCAAGTAGACCCTTGACCAACATTTCATGAGATAAAAGGGGGATTGTGTCCCCTCAACAACCTCCAAGGATTTCCAATCCTTTAGTCACCTAAGTCACCAAATCTGACATAATATCCATTCAAATTGTTGATTAAGAGAGGACAATCTAGAAAGGGATTTGATCCCTAGATCATAGGCCCATGATTATAGGGATCTTGAGGACATTATCCCTTCAATCAAGGACTAATTGAAGGGATTATTGGTGTAATAATTTTGCATAAATATGAGCTATGGGCTAGCCTTAGCAAGCCTTATTCATTTTTTAGAATTAAAAACTCTTCTAGAGCTAAAGAATTCAAATTATTTGAGAATGCATTGTTGTTATGGATTAGTGTGCTAATGCATAAAGTTTACTTCCATATTTCTTACTTTTGGTAGTCCTTTTAGGTTCCCTATAGAATACTTGGGTAGGGCCCACTCAATTTTGAACAAGGAATCTCTTTATTGCTATTACATTCCTTTCCTTTCAACTATGTTTAGTCCATCGTGTTTCCATTTCATGTTATGCATGATTTTCTAAAACTAGTCTTCATTTCTTGTAGCAAATTACAACACGACATTTCAAGTAGACTTAATGGTATTATGTCATTGATAAGGAGGCTCTGTTAACTCTATTTTATTCATATTTGTAGTAGGTTACTTCAAGAATAATTATCTCTATTTTCTAATGATTTGATTCAACCTTGCAGTAGGTTAACTACAGTAGAGTAAACTTTGTTTTTAGTAGGTTAATTAATGTAGGTTTAATTATATCTTGTAGTAGGTTTCTTTATGCACCGTAGTACAAAAAATTAATTAGGTTTTCTTGGGATTGAGGCACTTCATTCAATCTTTCATTCATGTCAAATTAAGTAGGGTTAAACTCTAATTAGTAGTTGCTTTCAAGTTCTATTTTGTAGCTTGTTTCCTACAATCAATTTGCAACTTTTCTTTTATTATTGTTTAAGTGATTTTCATCTTCTGTTAGTCAAGTATACTTTGCATTAATATAGTTCACATGCCTCTTCCTTAAATACGTAGGTTTCCTTATGTAGTTTTCACACATAGTGCACAATACCTCATCAAAGAAGTACATCCTCGAGTTGACAATCTTAAGTTACACGTTGAGGAGTTCAACATCCTTGTTGCAATTATTTGGTCCATCAATCATTAGAAATGATATGGGAAGTATTGACCATATTATCTGTAACATTATAATATTTGATCTCTTCTATAAATGTCTTCCTGTCAGTTGGGTTTATCTTGAGTGGCTATGAGGAAAGTTGTTACCCTCCCTAGTCGAGTTCAAATCCAACTTTATGACATGTTTTTTCTTAGTAAGATGATTGTTGATGAGATGTAAATTATCTATTCATGAGTTGTTGACTTGTCCTTGTGCCCTGAAGCATCTAGGTTTTACCCTAGGTACCATTCTTGAAATGAGGAGAAGTGCTTAAGTGGTTTCCCCTAGGATATATTACCTGGAAAAACAACTTCTTCCATTTTTTATTTTCCTTTCCAAGGACTTTATCATTTGAGCTACTTGCACATTGAATATTTCCCTTAGGATCCCAATTCTCATAATCATAACTAAAACCATGATTATTATGTTAAGAAAACAATTATACTAAGAGGAGGGGGGTGAATCAATATAGGACATTTTTTTACATTTTCAAACATTCATCAACCATAAGAAAAAAAACACATATTAACTGCAGAACATGGAACACAAGATTTATGTGGAAACCCTTTTGGGAGAAAACCATGAAACTTTTCTTTATAATTATTTGTAGGCACCAACCTACTATTACAAATACTTGTAGGCACCAACCTACTAGATATACCAATCCATATTGATACAAATCCTAGTAGGCACCAACCTACTCTTATAGATATTCATAGACACCAGTCCCCACTGCTAATTGACAAGTGACATGAATCTCTTTCATATCTTCGTAGACACCAATCCCCCCCTCTTAGCACCAACTTAGAAAGAGACACCAATCTCTTAAATATATCTATAGAAACCAATCCACACTACTAAGCACCAACTTAGAAATAGACACCAATATTTTACAAATATTCATAGACACCAATCCCCACCGTTAAGCACCAACTTAGAAAGATACACCAATCTCTGAGTTGCACCAACCTTCACTGAGTCTGCTTGCTATTTCTGCCTTCACTGGGTTTTCTCACTGCTTTTTCCTTTACCGGGTCTACTCACTTCTTCTACCTTCACCAGGTCCGCTCACACTTCTTCCTTTACCAAGTCTAACCAAAATTTCAATTTCCAAATGACAACTTTCCCAAAGCTATATGTTTTGGGCCTCTTAACATGAATGAACTTGTACAACATGCCATGAATCCAATTTTTCAAATTAGATTTTGAAATTTTACTTGAGGTACTTTTGTATGTCTTCTTTGTCTCTGCAAAATCACAAGGTCTGAAACATCCCAGAAAATAAGATATAGCAAAAGTGCGAAGCTGACTTGTAAACTAATTTTGAGAGCATTTAGGAACCCTAAATTCCACAGATCATATATCCGAAAGTGTAGCAAAACAACATCTGATATTTTAACCACATGTACAAAAATATGTCTCCTCTGTCTCTTCATAATATCAGGGTCTAAAACATCAGAGAAAATAAGTTATAGAAAAAGTGCCAAGATGGCATGTTTAAAACTGATTTTAGGAGAATTCAGGAACACTAATTTCCACAACGAATATATCCAAAAGTTTAGCGAATCAGAATCTGATATTTTTACGACTTGTACACAAATATCTCTCCTCTTTCTTTGCAAAATATTAGGTTTTGAAACATCACAAAAAATAAGTTATAGCAAAAGTTCCAAGCTGACCTATTTGAAACTAATTTCAGGAACATTCAGGAACCCTAACTTACACATGGAATATGTCCGAAAGTGTATCTTAAAAAAATATGATATTTTTATCACATGTACACCAATATCTATACTTCGTCTTTGCAAAATATTAGGGTCTAAAATATCGCAAAAAACAAGTTATAGTGAAAGTTCCAAGGTAACTTGTTTGAAACTGATTTTAGGAGCATTCAAGAACCCTAACTTCCACATGGCATTTCTCCGAAAGTGTAGCGAACAAACATCTTCAATTTTTACCACAAGTAGACCGATATCTCTCCTTTGTCTCTTCCAAATTGCAGGGTCTAAAACATTCTAGAAAAAATTATCACAAAAATGCCAAGATGAACTGAAACTGATTTCACAATTCAATCTTTGTTAATCCATTTTTCACACACACACTTTCTCTCAATGCTTTCTCTTTTTATACTTTTTCATAACCCTTCATGAAGGGACAAGTCTCTTAGTTAAATAGTTAATTCCCATTATTATGGGAAAATACCCCAAATACCATGGAAAAATACCACAAACCCATGATTTTGAAACCACCATTTCACTTTTTACTTTTTCAAATGCACCCCTTTTTTAATATACTTGTAGACCTATATATATAAATCAATCTTGGAAATGTTGTGTGTATTGTAATTTCGTAATATGACATTAATGATATCATTAATACTTTGACATTAATGGAAATAATTCTAACATATTATGACTCTCCTCTTACCATCTTTCTTAGGTTTCTCATCTAATTTTTATTTTTGTCTAAGGCTGTGGGCTTTGGGAAGCTTAAGCCATTATTAATTGGTATCATGTTTGCTTTAAATATCCCTTTGGAGACATACCTTGTGATTTATTTCTCCTTTAAATTGAAAGTATTAATTTCCCTGGATACATTGAAAATTTATGATGTCT
>ML805049.1:145296-174853 GCA_009831015.1 Picea engelmannii | reverse complement strand
TCTTTAATTCCTAAAATCTTTTGAAGAAATCCCTAGTAAAACTTTGTTAGGTCATGGATATTCCATTGGTAAGAGAGGACCATCATGTGAATTTGTTGTATTCAATGCCATGGAGGTACATCAAAGCAACATTAATGCACTTTGTGTCATTTTTAGGTGGGTTCATGGCGAAACATTGCTTAATCTTAATAACCCAAATTGCAGCTTCACATTTAGACAAATCAGTTTTCAATTTTATTGCATAACTGTATGCAGGGATTCTTTGTGATGTGTATCGCGATGATAATATATTTGGAACTAAGATTGATTGATTGTTTGAATTTGCTTGCAGAGTAGTTATTGTAGGATGCTAGTTGATTGTTGATGGCTTTAAATGATGATTATAACTTTATCGATATATGTAATATGTCATTTCAATTTGTCTTTTTCTATTCAAGAGTGAGCAAAACTTGAATATTTTCAATTTTTGGAGTGGAAATGAAACTTTTGGTTTGCAAAATTGAAATTGTTGTTAATTTTACCTTTTAAATCTTGAAGTTTGTTTTCCATTTTGCTCTCTAGCTTGGCGAATTGTGTTGCCTCAAGTGTTTCCCATTATGATTTACTTTTGGATTGAATAAACATTTTCGCCTCTTTGATTTAACACAAGTTAAAAGTGAATGATAGCCAGGTAGGGGAGACACTTTTTTCATATAAGAAGCCCATGATCAAATTCCACATGCTCAAATGGCAATTTGTTGTCCTTTTTTTTTGGTATTCAAATTGTATTTTCTTATACATTAACAATTGAAACAAAGATTTCCATATAATTTCATTTCTTTTTAAAGACCTCATAAATTTCTTAGGGTGCATGTCTTTCGCCGAGACTATTATGGTCCAAGTGATAAACAATAAAAAAGGTGAATAACTCCTAGTAAATGGAGAGGTCAAAATGATGTTGACAATAGAATGGCACACAAAGAGAATGTTGAGGGACGGGCAAAGACAAAAATGGACCGAAATAGGATAGTAGGGGATGGGCAAACTAAAATAGGAGAACATAAAGGCTAGAGACGGATATCAAAAATAGAAAACAAGAGAACACATGGGTAACATAGAGAGACCCTAGTTTTTTTCCTTTTTTTGAAATGTTGTATATACGTTTCATTCAAATTTAAGCTTAGGTCAAGCATGGTATCTCTCTTTTATGCTTCTTTATAATATGACCAACTACCACTTTGATATCCCTATACTCCTGAAGCAATTCCTATTCCCCCATTGCTGAAGTCTATCTTAGCACCTTTCATGTAAAATTACTTTTTTTATCCCCTTTGATTATGTTAACGACCATTGCTTCCGGCAGCACCTCCTGATTTTGGCTCTGATTGCTATATAGATATATTGCATGATAATTATTAAAAAATTATGTGAAGTCACAAACTCTTAGTTTGATGACAAAATTTGATTAGGTAAACTTTCTATATAACAGGCCCTATCTTGGTAAAATACTACAAGTAAGGTACATTTTACAACATGTAAAGTTCTATCAGCCTGGGAATTCTTCATTATTTTCAAACACGAGAGAGTGAATGATGCTCATGTAATTTGTTCAATGCACGCATCACATGGCTAGATATCAATGTTTCTATGCTCATGCCGAAGAAAACTACTTTGACACTGAATAGAGGGTGAATTTTATCTACTTGGCTCACACTTTTCTAGTACAGAGTCATAGACTCAATTTATAACTTTATAGAAGTTTTTCCTGTCACTTTCTCAGACGAATGTTTTAGAAGTAAAGATTCTAGAATATCCTTTAACAAGGAATATTCTTTACATTCAGAACTAAGGATTTGAATCCCTAACAATAAGTTAGGAATCTGAATATAGTTCAATGACTGAGATAGTCTCTAGTCATATAATGCATTGGAATTTACAAAAGAATTGTGAAAACACACGAACACGTAGACAAAGATTCAACTAGGGTTTAATCTACATTGCAAGTGGCCCCACCACGATAGCTTCCATGGAGGGAGAAGTGCAAGACAGCTTGATGCATTCTCTAGAGACCGTTGATTCTTACAATTTCATGTTTCAGTTTGAGTGTAGAGTAGCTTTGAAGGACTCTTTCCTAAATGCATAAAAATGAGGAAGATTTAATCCACACCCAGGCTTTTATACGTGCATAAGCTCATATTACCAGACATGGTGACTTTTCCTAGTAATCTTGCAAGATGTATTTGAGAACTAAAAGCTTTTCTACTGTTGAAAATTTTGTGATTTCAGTCCAAATGCCCCCATATATTGCTTGATATAGTTTGCACTCGGTGTTGTGGCCATTCGAAAATGCCAGCTCAATTCTTAGCGTGAATGATAGTCCAACCTGGTAAGCTGGAGAATAAGTTTGGTTATTGAAATTTGAGAGCTGTCATTCACTTCAAAGATTAAAGCTCTTCATAATTTGGTACTCAATTAAATTTAGGATGATGCTTTGAAAGGGTGATTGCTCAAAAAGGTTTATCCTCTATTTCTTTGAGTGGTTTAGACTCTAGAGCTTTTAAGTTTTCAAACCTTGTGGCTGTGTTTTTGAATGTTTTTGCATCTAGCTATTTGCTACAGCAAGTTTTCATGTGCATTTTGCAGCAGTTTTGGATCTGATTTAGATAACCTGTGTTTGCATAAGGATAGTTACATTAAACTTAGTCTGTTTCTGATGCTTTTTTTGGGCTTTTAGTTAGAGCCACCATAGACTTCATCAAGTAAGGTGGGTTCCTTATGGAAATTCACATTTGGATCACTGCAGGTTGGTAAGGGAGGCACATGCAAAGGGTGCCAACATCATTCTCATTCAAGTATGTTATCATAGTAAGATTTTTTAGTTAATAAAAGTGGGAATTATAGTATTACAATCTCAAGTTACCTGTTATATCTTAGTATTGAATGAAGACATTCATCTTTCTTTACAATGCATGCAAGTTTTTGCTGGCAGAAACATCCTATTGTGTCACATCTATGCATATGCATTCAAAGAACAATGAAGTTTCAAATGATATACTAACATAAGATGCATGTACAGATAGCGATTCTCAGCCTAGATCAGGAATTTTACTACTGGTTTATTAGAAAACATTTCTGTTGCTAGTTGGCAAGGCCACCACTCCCTTTTGAGATGTAGTTACCTCCCAAAACCCTCACTTTAAGTGAAAAATCCCTAGACACAAGTGAGACCCTAGGGGAAATGGAGAAGGGCTATCCAATGCCATCTTGGTAGCTTCTTCACTCTCTTTAGGCTGTTTTCTTCTCCGGCACAAAGGGGGAAATCCCAAAGGGAAGCTAAGTCTAATGAATGATGATAACCTGGAAGGGTTTTAGTCTTTAGACTTGAGGAAAATCTGATTTATGATATTTCTTGATGTATATTTACCTCACTTTAAGTGACAAAGCCCTAGATACAAGTGAGACCCTAGGGGAAATGGAGAAGGGCTACCCAATGTCACCTCGGTAGTTCCTTCACTCTCTTTAGGGCGGCTCTTCCCCGTCCCAAGGGGTAAATCCCCAAAGGCAACTAAGTCTAATGAATGATGATAACCTGAACGGGTTTTAGACTTGGGGCAAATCTGATTTATGATATTTCTTGATGTATATTTCAGATTTATGCAAACAGAAAATAAAAGATGAATTTTTGTGTTTTTAGAGGTGGTTGAAAGGAAATACTAGTGCCTAAACCAAACTAGGGCATATGGGGTCAAGAGGCCAGACTTCAAGGGCTGTTATTTTTTTGAGTGATTAGGGAAAACAAAGCTGTAAATTGTGTGCTACAGCCTTATCCTATCTTGCTGTTAATTAATGAAGAAAATTCTCTTGGAGGGCGCTCTAAAAGGTGCACCTCTTAAACTTGTTTACTAGGGTGTGCTTTACTATGAAGTAAAAAATCTGCAACAACTTTAGAAGATGATAGAGAGGAAAGAGATTAAGAGAGGAAAGCCCACACCTAATTCCTTCTATTGGAATAGAGTAATCCTGCACAAGTAGCCCTTGAAACAAATCCTTTGAAAGTAGTTTTCAGCATCAGCATTCAGCCATGATAAATTCCAAACATATGCCTCACATGAACAAGAATGAAACCCTTAACTCTCCAATAACCTTCAATAAGATCTTCAACAATAACTCTCAAAAGTTTACCACACTTTCAACAACCATTACAATGGGAGGGAGCCTCTCTTATATAGAGTTTGGGCTCAAAACCCTCCAAAATAAAATATTAATATCCAAGTTGTAGATCCACGATTTCTCTTAGGAAGACTTAAAAAACTAATATCTCATAACCAACGCCTAGTGGCAATTCAAAAATACATAATAAAATAAAAAATAGGGGGTGGCTATGTGTTGAGAAATATAGCTCAAGCAGGAGCTTCTTGCACAGGTTAGGTGTGAATGTGTCAGAGGATGTTCGAGACAACTTCTTAGTGACCACTTAGTAAAAGTGGGAAATAATACTGTCTTGTAATTTCACTTATTAAATAAAAGTGAAAGTTTAATTTTCTTAGATCTCTTAAATCTTATCTAAATGAAATATTCTAGAGATTCTAGAATATTAGTGAGTTAGATTTGATTTAATCTTAGTCGTGCACCTCATTGTTGAGATAAGGTGCTTGGTTGATCTAATCTCAGCCATACACTGCTGTTAATTTTCAGCTATATGTGTGATTGTTGCATGTTCAGAAATATTTATTTCTGTAATTAAATAAGTTCAGACTTAATTTATTTAATAAAGAAACATAGGAAAACAGTCACCTAGGGCTAGAAAATTTACATGGTATTAGAGCTTAGTCTCTGATTAGGATCCTTGAGGGTTTACAACAGTAGATCAACTGTCGAAGTCAAGGATCAGTAGTTAGAGGGTTTCGTTATTGTTGCTTGAAGGACTAAGCATCTTGCAGGGCAGATTTTTTGTCTTATTTTAGAGCTGGGAAGTTTGTGAAACAGATCTTAGAGATGGTAGCAGCAAGCCTCAGATTTGAGGACAGATTAGATGGTGCCTCAAATTATTTGTCCTGGAAAGCCGGGGTAACATTGCTATTGGAAGAAAACGATCTTTGTGATATTGTCAAGGATGTTGTGACTCCGCCTACAGATCCACAAGAGTTGGGAGCACATAAGAAGAAGGAAGTGAAGGCCAAGCGGGTGATCTTGGATGTCATGAAGGATCATTTGATTCCTCATGTATCCAAGAAGAAAATGACGAAGGAGATGTTTGATGCTCTTTGTAGTCTCTACCAGAGTGAGAACATAAACATAACAATGATATTGTGGAACAAACTCAGATGACCATAGAGATGACTGGTTATTCATTCATAATATCTTTTGGTGTTATTGTGAGTATCTTTCTTTGAGCTTAGTTATGTGACTCAACCCTATCTAGGGTTTCCTCATTTAGTGATCTAGCTCATTTTGTAATAGTGATGGTGTTTTGAGACTGTATCTTGTTCATGATGGAGATCAATGGGTTCGATTTGTGGTGATGGTTTCATTGTTTGATTGGTTAGGAGAGTACATCTCACATTTTTTCCTTCTCTTATGTGTTGATCATCATTTGAGACATGATTAGACCTTGGTGGTATTTGAGTTTATTTGTTGAGCGCCCTAGCACTTATTGATGTATTTCCTATGGTTATCTATGTGGGATCACATTTTTGGGAGTGCTTGATGTATTACCCCCTTTGTTCACTTGGTATATTTTTTCTTGGGGTTATATGTGTCATTGTTGTCTAGCAAGGATGGTTTAGTGTGTGAACGCCCTAGCCTTTTGATGGGTTTTCACACATGAGATACTTTATTATGATGTGATTCACCTTCCCAGATGGAATGTTCCCCCTTATGTGCACACATATTGAGTCATCTTCATGATATATCATTATTTTATTGTTGAGTAGTGGTTGTCGCCTTGTTCATGGGAGTTTGTTGGATCTAGCCATTTGCACACTCTTTGAGGGTTGTTATGCCTTGGAGAACACACCTAGGAGCCACACGTGCCATATTGATGAGGTTTTACTTGGTCTATGCATATATTGATGGGACATTGTACCTAACTACTCACACACCACCTTGGAGGAGCTACACGCATCACTAGAGGAGGTTTTACTTGGTCTTTCATCCATTTTGGATGCATCCACCTGGGGAGACTCACACGTGTGGCATGAGGTTGTTAATTGCACATTTTTTTGAGGATTAGGTGCTGGTGTGATTTGTCTTGGAGGAGTTCACGGAGAACGTTGGATCCTTTGACACATCCCACCCAGTGGAGCTCACATGCTTGGAGATTTGTACATGTGGCACAACCATTCTTATTTTATTAGTTGTTTGACTTGCCCATTGAGTTAGTCAGATGGATATTGGTTTTTAATTCTTTCTTAGAATATATATCGGGTTTTAGACTTGATAGTATTATTTTATTGAGAAGGTTTTTGAGCCTAAACTCTATATAATAGAGGCTCCTCCTATTGTAATGGTTGTTGAAAGTTTGTGGAGACAGACTAGACCATTGTTTGGCATACTATTGTTGTTTGTTTGGGGCTTGAGGCTTGTGGTTTTGGATCAAATTTGCTAAATACGAACGCTGAAACTTTCATCTTTTCAAGTTTGTCAACGGGAGCTTAATCCAGGTATTGTTTTTCCTTGTTAATGAGAGTTTATGGATGGATAATTTCCTCTTAAAAAGTTCTGTGTTATTGATGGCTGAAAGTATCGATTAAAGTGAAATTTCATGGATAGAATTTGCTGGAATTATCTACTTTCAGTTGTAGATATCTTCCTATTACATACTTGATGAATGTTCTATCATTGGGACCTAGATGTAAATTCTGGAATTTGTAGACAACAATAAATAGGTGGCTGTAACATGTTTGTTTCCAGTGTAATTAACCATATTTTTCAGATAAATAAGCTCATATGACCTTGCCTCATAGATCCCATAAGCCCAATGTTGTTTAGGCATTGATCTTGTTTTCCAACCTCTCAAAAATCTTCAAAATTTATCCTTTAATTTTCTGTTCAATAAATCTGGAAATTGCATTGAAAATATTACAATCTAGATTTGATATAAGTCTAAGAAAATAACCTTGAGGCTTGTATGCATCATCTTTGTTAGACTTATCCTTTTTGTATAGATTTGAATCAGATCTAACCTAAGTCTAAGTAACCATTTTATTCCCAACCTTTTTCTAGACTCAAACTACTTTAGGGATTTCCCCCCTTAAGTTGGACAAGAACCAACCTAAAGAGTGGGAGTGGGTTGTTTAGGTGACATTCGATAACCCCTCCAAGTTGCCCTTAGGTCTTCACCTTGTGAGTTAAGACTTTGAACACCTTGGTTGAGGGGTTTAAATGATAATAGTATTAAAGCCCTGATCTCATTTTCCAACCACCTAAAAATTCATAAATCCAATTTTTTCTTTTTGCTTTTACATATCTGAAATTAATCTCGTAACTAAATCAGAATTCAGATTTGTAGACCTAAGCCTCCTCTTTCATTCCTTGTGATTATCTTTTAGTTGGTTTAAAGTTTCTAAGGGATACCCCCCTTGTGCCAGAGAAGATCCAGGCAAAAGTATGTGAAGGTGCTACCGTGGTGACATTGGGTAGCCCTTCTTTTGTGCCCCTAGAGTCTTGCTTGAGTTTAGGACTTTCATCTCAAGAAGTAAGGGTTTAGGTGGTAATACCCTCCTCAGATCCCAAGATTTTTCTTAACTTTTCCCTTTGGGATGGGATTTTTGCTAATTCAAAAAAAGGATCAGGAACATTCAACTTAGACATCACACCTGTTAAATCGATGTTCAAATCAAAATCTATACTTACATGTGTCTTTTCCAATGAGGATTCTTTGGCTGCTCCATCTGTTTGGATGGGTTGTTTGTTCACACGAGTTCCGTGGGAGACTTGTTTCCTTGCTTATGGCTGATGTGGAGTCTCTTGTTTTTTCATTTGATAAGTGACCATTTCTTATCCCTAATTCTCTTCCTTATTTCTTCTTGAGTAGGCTTCTCACCATACATCCTTGTGTTTATGTCAGAGTCTATACTTTTACCCTTGAATTGATTCACATGCTCTTCAGACACTGAATTAAATTTTCCCTCTACAGTGCAAATGAAGTCATCCTCTCCCAGTTTATGTTATCAAAATCACTTGGATCTTCATCATTCACTTCTTTAGCCTATCTTCTAGCTTCTCTAGTTACTGGGCATGATTCCTCATCATGAATATCCTGACAAGTATGACACCATAACAACACTTCCTGGTCAACCATATTAGTGGGATTTATGGGCACTATGAGTCTTTGTTCTTGAGGACCTTTGTTTCTATCCCATTCACCATTCCCTTGTGGTGGATTTTGATTTTGTTGTGCCCTTTCCAGGCATATCAACTTAGTTTTCACAACTGTATTCTATTGAGTGAAACTGGATTCCATGCGTCTCACAACTTCTGTCAATGCTATTATAAGTTCTGGGGCTGGCTCTATTGAATTTATGGCTCTAGGATTAGGCTCAACCTCAACAGGGGTGGTTCTTACAGAAGTTTGCAATTCAAATTTTCCGGAATCTATCCAATTCTTCTCAACCTTAAGTGTAGCCTCTTCGGGTTCACTTAGACTTTTGGGTTCTCTTTCTCTCAACAAGAATCCAAAATTACCATCAAAGGATCCCAAAGAATATGTCATGATAGTCATTGTTGGAGGTTAAAATTTAGTATGTAACCTTTGCACTATTTGACTAGACTTGTTATTGAATTCCTCAACTGTTTCGTTTTCATTCTTCTTTGCACTACTCAGGGTGGCGAGCAAATACCTATTATCTTTATGCCCTCCCCATTTTTCTAGGAAAGCTTTCTCAGGGGGATCCAATGCATTAAAATTGTTATTTGACAAACCCTTGAACCATTCAATTGCATCATCTTCCAAAGATAATGCAAACAACTTCATTGTGACATCCAGATGCCTGGCGATAGCTATCTTAGTAGTCATGTTCTTGAATTTAGCCAAGTGATCATGAGCTGAAACAACATTATTCCTTTGGAAGATATGGAAACTATAGATAGCCTTTTCTAGAATGTCATGGGGGGCTCAAGCAATTTGAGAGATATCCAAAGGTTTATAGATGTTATCTAACCACAGGGTAGACATATTGCTTTGAAGGATTCCCTGATTAGGAGGACCTGAAAACAAGTGTCTTATATCCTCAACACAATCACAATTTGGAACACTTGAATTTTAAGATGCTTGATTTAACTTGTTCACTCGTCTTTTGTAAAATCTTCAATTCTTTAATAGGTGCTTCTTGTAGCGTATCTCTTGATTGCATTTTCTTTATTTGGAGTCGCTAGATGAGTTCTTTAATTCAACTTGAATTTTACTCATCAAGTGTCGTGAAGCATAACTTCAAATTTTCGAGAAGTGGACTTTCTCCGCAACAATGGCGCCAAAATGTTACCTCCCAAAACCTTCACTTTAAGTGACAAATCCCTAAACACAAGTGAGACCCTAGGGGAAACAAATAAGGGCTACCCAATGTCACCTCAGTAGCCCCTTCACTTTCTTAAGGATAACTCTTCTCCAGCACAAGGTGGAATCCCTGTTGGTTTGTTATTCTACTTTATCAGTTATCTACTTTGATCTTACCTTACTGTCACAGATTGACCCAGGTTTAGATTTAACAAGCTTCCAACAAAAGCCCTCTAAAACTATCGCCCCCCCTGGTAAACCAGAAGGCAACGACTGCGTAGTCTCGCTCGAGATAGCTCTATGGGTGGTTGCAATACTCATGTGCTTGCAGCCTAGGAATTTGTGGAGATCTGTGGTTATACCTTGTGATCTTTATTTATTTAGTCTAACCTCTTGATTAAAGCAATCATTCATGCATGTAGAGTATCAGATCTTAACTAGTTTTGTTCATCTAGCATTCAATACTTAACAACAACAGAGATGCATACATTCAATCACATAACACAAGTGTTACCATGGTTCACCCCCTCTTGGGCTACATCCACAAAGATCTAGCTCTCAAGCTCTTTATTATCTCTCAGCAATATGTCATGCTGTGCGTGTTTACAGTCTTGGATCTTACAATCTCTATAGGCTTCCTGATCCCTGTGAGGCTGACTAGATCGCACCAAGCTCCTCAGCCTGCGATCTAACCCTCGGGATTGAGTCTCTAACTGCTTCTCTAGCTCACCAACTTACAGAATAGTACAATTCTTACAAATCTTACAACTTCCGGACTCTCCCTCTGTCCTTCGCTCTCTCTCTGATCCCCCTGGTCCCACTCTTCCTAGACCTCCTAAGTATTACTTATATATATTCTTGGCTCAACAACCATTACAATACATTGCAAAAACCCTAACCCTAACGTCATTATGTCTCCCTTGCATGTGCGCCTCACATGCTTCCCTTTGCATTTGCTGCTTTTCCTTCCAATTGTCCTTTCTTCCCTTCGTGCTTCTCTCCCCAAAAATAGCCTTTTCCCCAGAATGGGTCTGCGTCCAACAAGCCCCCAACACTGACATGTGGCTCGTCCCGAGGCACCTGTGCTT
This sequence comes from Picea engelmannii, assembly GCA_009831015.1. NCBI lineage: Eukaryota > Viridiplantae > Streptophyta > Pinopsida > Pinales > Pinaceae > Picea > Picea engelmannii. Next base: position 164,293 of record ML805049.1, on the reverse strand, counting down.
TGCGTGCTTCTTCAACAACTCCTGCGAGAGTATGGAACTTGTTTGTGAGTTCCCTTGCTTGTGTTTGAGCCTGCGCGGTCTTTTCTATGAGCGCATCTAACACTTGCGCTGTGATCTTCTCGCTGATCATTTCTGTGCATTCTGCCCGTGTTTGCGACATGTTCTTCTTTGCCTCCTCAGCCTGCGCAATGACCTCTGTTGCTAGCTCTTGGAGCGGTTCCATTTGAGCTTGTCGATCCTTTTTCTCTGTCTGCACAACTATTAGCTCTGCTTGCAGCTTCTTCATGTCCTGTATTCCTTTGAGGCGCTCGGTGATCTTCATCGTTTTCTGCCTTTGCTTGAGGTCCTGGATAGCTGTGCTTATCTTTTCCTCTTCCTGGACCTAGTGCTAGACCTGTTGATCTTCCTCCAACTTTGTCCATAGCTGTGCTGCTCTGTCAAACAAGTCGACAGTTGTGTTGACTTGTCGTTCCATTTCATCCATCTGTTCGACTGCTTCCTGCTTCCTTTGTTCCTTCACCTCCGAGGGAGTGGTAGGAATGAGTTCACAGAGGTTCTTGATCTCTTGTCTATATTGATCAATTGTTTGCACATTCTGATCAATTTTCTGCGTTGTCGTGGGCCCTGCTATTTGCTCGCTTTTTGGGATTCTGTCATAGGCTACAACCACTCCCTGCTCGAGCCTATCCGCGCGATCTTTCTTGCCTTTGGTCTCGAGCTTGACTTGCTCGAGCCTATCCGCGCGATCTTTCTTGCCTTTGGTCTCGAGCTTGACTTGCTCGAGCACCAACTCCAACTCCTCTTTGCCGTCCTTTGTGTGCTGCAACTCTGCTGCGTCTGTTTGTGCGTGCGACTGCACCTCCTGTGCGACACTGACTTGTAGTTTGTATAGTGCCTTGGTTGGTATCCGCCCCATTACCAACTGTATATGCGCCAGATCTTTCAAGGGTGTCTGGCCTACAATCTCATCCATGCGCAGCATGCTGGGTGTAACGTGGAAAGTCGGGCTCGCCTGTATGATCGTCTGGATCCTCCCATGTTCGCTTGGCGCAGCCTCAGCTCCTGCTTCTTGTTAAAATAATGTAACTGCAAAGTGTATTCTTATTATTATTTGATATATTATTCATTGGATCAATCCCCATTGTGGATTGATCATGTCGGTTATTATAAAGGACCAAATCCCCTTTTGCGGATTGGTCAAAAGATAATTGTAATAGGCAGAATAAGAAGTCGGCCCCAGAAGATATCAAAGAGGCCTTGAAATATAATAAAGGTGGTTATAACCACCTAGTTGGAGAAGTCGGCCTTGCTAGTGAAGAGACACTTCACACGTGGCAGTCTTGTATAAATAAGGAGGCTAGCGCCTCACTTAGACACAACTCACTTGCTCATTTTGAGAGACAAGTTTCGGAACTGCAGTTAGAGAAGAAGGAGAGAGAGTGGCGCATCTATGGGAGAGGATTTTCTGTATTAGCTTAAGTTATCTCTTGGCATTGTATTGGCTATCTATAATAAGGAAGTTTTGCTGGGTTTTCTTCCCCTAGAGGGTTTCCCAGGATAAATGTTGTGTCTCTTGTGATTGTGTATTTCTCAGTGATCTTGTCTTATGTTGCTGTTATCTATTGAAATGCAAAGAACTATAATAATGGCTTAAACATTAACACTTCTGATGTTGCGGGGAATGGCTCTATTCCTTTGTCTGGCCTCTGCGCTTCTCTGATCTGCTCTAGGACCTGCCTTATGTCGACCAACTCGTCCTGAATTCAGTCCCTTTGGCGTTGGGCGTCTTCAAACTTTTTGACTGCCTGGTCGTGGACTCTTTCGGCCACAAGGTCCGTGTCGTCCTCGGTGATTATATATTCTGGTGGCTTCTTGTGCGCCTTGGCCTTTTTGCGCGCAACCCTAGTGTGTATGATTGGCCTCTTGGTCTAGCCTTATTCCTGTTGGGTAGCACTTGATGTGGTTCCTTGCGCTGTCTCAGCCCCTTTTTCTTGTTCTTTTGGTGCCTGGGTGGTGTCCTTCTTCCCATCCCGGGTACCTTTCTTTGGCACACCCTCTATCTTTTGTTGTGTCGGCTTCTAACTTGGCTTTGGCTTCTTGGGCGCAGCTTTATCCTTGACAGGTGTCTGATCTTGCCCTGCATCAGCCTCCTTATCTGTGGGCATCTCTTGAGTGAGAACTGGAACTTTCTAGTCATCTTGCCAATCCTTGATGGCCATCTCTACGTCCTCTTCCTTGACGCAATATCGCAGTTGTAGCCATTCCTTCTCGGGATCCCTTCGCGCTTGGATCCATATGGTATGCTTGGTCGCTTTGAAGTTGGCGATGTCCCGATATTACGCGACCACTTCTGGAGTAATTTGCTAAGTGTTGGCAATGCTTTCTTGGAGGTCGTTGTAATACCCCACGAACATGCTTGCATTTGTATTTCTGGCTTTGGATTCCGAAGTGCTCCCCAATGATGTGTACTGCGCTGCGCCACAACTACTGGTCCGCTCGCAAAAGTATGTGTATTGGGGCTCCCTCCATCCGATCAAGGCGATCAAGATGAGTAGCCAAGAGTAATGAAATTTTGTCCCTAGGTCCTGCGCATGTTTGCAGTCCTCAAGGAACAGGTTTAATAAGTATGGGGCCCAACTGAGCATAGTGCCCTCTGCGCACTGTGTTGTAGCCGTGACGACCCCGACAGGGACTTCCTCCTTGCAGCACTTCCTGAGCAACTTACACGCCATGAGTTTGGTGGCCAACCTTGTTGCTACGTCACTGATGCGCTTGATGATGATTCCGCGCGACCCTCTTTCTGTGCCATACATCCTCTTCATCTCCTCCGCCAACGCCTTCTCCTTTGTCTTGTCATCGAGGTATTGCGCGGGATTCTCCCCCCGAGATGGCAACCCTGTAATAAAAACAATGAGCTCTACGTTTATAGAGACATGCTCTTCCACCCATAGGTACTCTCCGTGGGTGACTGCCATTAGCTGCTTAACGCAATTGTTTATGTTGCGGCCCCTTCCAAAATGTGGGATATCCAACAGGTTTAGAATTTCGGTGTTGGCCAGTCCGGTTGCCCATTGTTTCGGTTGCAAAATTGGATCGTCGAAGGGTCCTGTACCCACGCTGTCCAGGTAGACTTGCCTTGCAAATTCAGGGAACTTGTCGACGTCGGCCACATCGTGGTCCTAGTACCTTAGTTTTTCCACGCATCCTAAAAGGTTAGGCGTGGTGCACACCCCTTCTGGAATGCACGGTAAGACTATGGCTGTTGCAGCCTGTTTGCGCGGTGATCTTGTTATGGGCTGTTTGCCCTTTCGTTGTGGTGGATGACTCGAGGTTCCAACCTCCATTGTTCTGTCATCTGCATATGCCTCTGGCCGGTCGGTAACATCTTCTACTATATCCTCTTGTTGCTGCTCCAGTGCTGCTGTGTGTGATTGTCTTGGCGCGGTCGCTTCTGTTTGGTTTGGGATTGTCCCATTTACCCTCGGGGCCTCTTCAGTGTATTCAAGGCGCGAAGGATTGCCTGCGTCCTTGGCCTACTGGCCCTGTCCCATTTTCGACATATCAATGTCCATGGCAATTGCTATTGTTTGTTGGGTTTCCTCCACCACGGGTGTGGGGCTTGCTGGTTCCATACTGGGTGAGGGAATTTCGTCCAAGTTGATGAGTTCGACAGTCCGTGCAGGTTCCTGTTCCCTTCCGTGTGGCTGCTGTGGTGCTCTGAGGTTGCTTCGAGGTTTTTTGCAGGCCTGGCTCGACGCACCTAGCTTGGGTGGTGCCATGGTGGTTAAGATGATTTCTGTCGAGCTAGTTCGCTTTGTAACTCTTGCTAGATCGCCTTCTGCTCCGTATACTCTCTCACTACGTGCTTTCTCAATTTCACAATAACCCTTTTGTTACCCATGTGCCTTCCTTATATAACGAGTGGTGTGAAACTTCTTAGAGAAGTTACCCAAGCTGTGTTTTAAATGAATTGGTGCTTCCCACGTACGTGACATTGAATTCCCTTGACGTCGCCAGTTGGCGCGATTAATGCGAGGTCGCTTCAAAAGTTCTTGTCATTCAATTTTGATAGACATCGCCAGTTGGCGCCTTTTTGCTGTAACTGCCATTTTTCCAATTTTCGCCTTTTTCTGATCGTTGGTCCTTTTTACGGTGCGCTAAGTTTTCCAAGTGCACACTATGTTGTTTCGCCGGCGCGCATGGACATTTTATTTTTGTCACGCTAACTCTATTTTCGCTGCGTGCTGTCTCCTGGTGTCTGGCACGGTAACCCCCCTGTTGCTGCGCGTAGTCCTTTGTTGTCTAGTGCATTTTTTTTTTTTAAAATTGATATGAGGTCGACTGTCCCTATACAGTTTCAGTCGACTCCCATTGATCATTCCTCTGAGTTTTGTTCCTTACAAATCCTTCAATTGTACAGCTCCCCCATCTGTGACAGTGTTTACTTCATATGGTCCCAACCAATGCATTCTGAGTTTTCCTGGGTGCTGAAGAGATTTATTGTCGTACACCAAAACTAGGTCTCCCTCCTTGAAACTTTTCCTTTTAATATGTCTATCATGCCAAGCTTTGTCCCTTGCTTTCTGTACCTCTTGGTGAAACCTTGCTAGAATCCTCTCTTCTTCCATGATCATCAACTGACTTAGCCTTTCTTGTATTGTGCCTTGCTCTGTCATGTTAGTAATTGCTGCTACACGCAGACTAGGTACCAAAAATTCTAATGGCATCGCTGCTTCTTGTCCATACACCAATCTGAATGGTGTCTGCCATGTCAATTTTTTACATGTGGTCCTGTATGCCCACAATACTACTGATATCTTCAAGTCCCAATCATCTCTGTTGACATTGCAGATCTTTGTCAGTGCATTCTCTAGGATCTTATTAAAGGCTTCCACGGTTCCATTTGCCTGAGGATGATATGGTGTACTCTTTTGATGATAGACTTCAAACTCCTCAGTCATAGCCTTAATAGTGTTGTTAATGAAGTGAGTGCCTTGGTCACTCATCAAAATCCTTGGGCATCCAAATCTAGTGATAACTTGCTCAAACAAGAAGTCTGCTGCTGTCTCTGCGCTGCAATCTTTTACTGGTTCTACTTTTGCCCATCTTGTTAAGTACTCTGTCGCAGTAATAATATACCTCGCTCTTGACCTTTTTGCTGGTGGGTTAATTGGTCCCACAAAGTCTATTGCTCATTTGTCGAATACCTCCGAGGTTACTTGTGGCCTTAGGGGCATCTCATCCCATCTATTAGGTTTACCAACTCTCTGACATACATCACATCTCTAGCAGTAGTCCTTTGAATCTCTGTGAATAGTCGGCCACCATAGTCCTACGCACAATACCTTCCGCGCGGTATCTTTGCCTGCATAATGTCCTCCTGCTATTCCCTCATGGGTCTCGGCTAAAATCCTAGGTCTTTCATGTTCTAGCACACATCTTCTTAAGATGTTGTTTGCACCCATCTTGTATAAGTGTCCTGCAATCAATTGATAGTCTGCAGCTCCGACTACCAAAATTTTCTTCTGCGCAGTGTTGAATTCTTGTGGCTCAGTCCCTGTACTCAAGTATTGAATGATGTCAGCAAAATATTCATTAGCTACTTGGACTGAAAATAACTGTGCATCGGGAAAGTTGTCCTCTAGATTCGTAGGTTCCTCTCCATTGGTGATCCTTGACAGGTGATCAGGTCCTGCATTCAACTTCCCTGGTTTGACTATCACTTCAAAGTTAAATTCCTGGAACAACAATAACCATCTACAAATTCTCCCCCCCAACACTGGCTCGTTGACTAGGTATTTGAGAGTTGAATGATCTGTAAACATCTTGAAATGTTTGCCCAATAAGTAATGTCTGAACTTCTGAAGTGCATAGACCATAGCTAGGCCTTCTGTTTCTTCTGTTTCTGTGGTATTGTAATTCTACTCTGACTTTGACAGTTTTCTACTAACAAATGCTATAGGATGGTCCAATTCCCCTGTTCCTGGCTGTGCTAGAATAGCTCTGTGCTATAGCTGATGCATCTACATGCACATGGAATGTCTTTTCCCAATCCGGGAATACTAATATTGGTGCGGTTACCATCTTCTTTTTTAGAGTGTCCAATCCTCGTTGACAGTCCTCATTCCATTGAAACTTGCTATTTTTTCTCAACAATTTCTCCATTGGTGTAGTGATCTGTGCATACCCTTTTATGAATTTCTTGTAGTATCCTGTGTGTCCCAATGTTGCTCTTAACTGACGTACTGATTTTGGTGGTGGTAGATTAACAATTACTGCAATCTTGGCAGAATCTACTAACAAGCCTTGTTTGCACACTATATGGCCCAATAATATCCCAAAGGGTGTTCCAAAGATGCACTTCTTGATGTTTAATGATATTTGACACTGCCTGCATCTTTCTAACATTAGCCTCAACACCTCTACATGGTCTTTCAACAAACTGTAGACTGTCCAATCATCCAGATACACCTCTAGAAACTGGTGGATGAATTCTTTGAATGCAGCTATGACTACTCTGGAAAATATTGCTGGTTCATTCTTTAGTCCAAAAGGCATGACTGTGTACTGGTAGGACCTCCATTCTGTGGCAAAAGTGGTCTTGTACCTGTCTTCTGGGGCTATCTTGATCTAATGGTAGCCCGAGAATCCATCAGTGAATGAGTAAGCTTCCTGGCCTCCTACATTCTCCAACACCTCATCTGTGAAAGTGCCAAGGAAAGGGTCATGTAGGCAAGCATCATTCAACTTCCTCAGGTTGACACATATCCTTATCCCTCCCTGCTTCTTCTCCTGAACTATCATAGAGCTTACCCATCCAGATTCCTCTATTGGTTCTATGATTCCCGGCTCCAACATCCTGTCAATTTCTGCTTTCACTTTTTGCTTATATATTGGGTTTAATCTATATGGTCTTTGTCTGATCGGTCTTGCCTCAGATCTGAGAGGTATCTTCATTTCACCTAGCTCTCCTGCTATGCCTTTCATTTCTGTGAACATTGTTGGGAACAGGTCGCTGTACTCATGTAATAACTCCGTTATGTTTTCTATTGTTTGCTCATCCCAGTAGTCTCCAATGCTGGCCATTTTGGGATTCTCAACTGTCCCAATGTTGACTTTCTTCACTTGATCGACACAACAAATACTTTTGATTCTAGAGGTGGACCTTTCATCTCTCTTTCATCTTCAACTTCTATTATCTGAATGTTGTGTGGGTCATCTTCATCTGGTGCTTCTTCCTGCACATGGTAGCATGACAATAGTTCTTTTACTGTGTGTCTGTTCTACTGTTGATCTTATGTCATAAGTTCAACTTTCGTTTTTTTAATGAATATCACCCTTCTGATTTGTTTGAGTGCTGAGTCTATGTTGGGGTTTTCATGTTCAAATGAGAAAGTGACTGTAAAATTCTGTTGTAATACTGTCCAGTCTGTAGTTCCTCTGTGCAATTCCTAGTCTATATACCAATTTGCTGGAATCCCTTCTAATGTGTGAATAAAATGATGAAGCCATTTCGCTGGTGGTGTCATTCTCCATAATGTTCTGCACTTCTCCAAGTGTTCTACTGGTGCCCCCTGTCCATCATATCTCTGCAGTTGGTTGCTTTCCTGTTCTGCGCCAAATCTAATGCGCAGTAACTGCTTACATTGGTACCAGTCCTTGACTGTTTCTTTGTGCGCACCCCACCATCTTACAGGTGTTGCCTTGAGTGCTATATCCAGAGCTAAGAGCCTCTGATTTTCTAACACTTCATCTTCGTATCTTGTTAAGAATGCTTCTAAATCATTCACCCTATGGAAGCTGGGAGGTTCTCTGATCTCCGTACCTACCCATCTTATTGCGCGGTTATTCTTGCGCATCTTCTTGTGGAGACTTCGTGTAACCTCTGCTGCCAATTCTCTAAGCCTGTATTTGAGTTCGACGTGCATGACGTGATACTTCTCCAACTGAGTATCCCATCTGCAGTTGGATTCACATAATCTTCTTTTCGCGTGGTGGTTCTGTACAACTGGTTAATTTCCTCCAGGTCTAAACAAGTGGGTTCCACAAACCTTTCCCCTTCTAATGGGTCCAATGGCGCAATGACTCTATATTCTTCTGACTCGAATGTCATCTTCCTTGTCCTTAAATTGATTATGACCTGATTTTCAAACGCCCAGTCCAAGCCAAACAATGAAGGATAAGGTGTTGTGCCATCCACTATTTCTATCACTTCGAAATCGGCTTCAGTGCGCACTCCATCCAAATCTACTGTCACCCCCTTTAGCCTTCCAATTGGTAGAACTCTGTGTTGATTTGCTAGTTTCAGTTGAACAGGTGAATATCCTAATGTGGGCTCTCCAATACATTGCCATGTCTTCTTGGGTAACACATTTATTTCGGATCCTAAATCCAGTATAATATCTCCCATGTTGATATCTCCAATGTTGGTGTTCAATTGGAATTCTCTGCGTGTTCTCCTCCTTGTATGCAGATGATTAACTATTTTCTGTTCTAACTTTCCTTCTCCCTCTGTGCTACATCTTTCTAACATATTTTGTAACACTTTAACAGATGATGGATCATTTAGTAATTTAACACAAGATTGTAGAAAATCCTTAATCGTACTTACTTGTCCTAGGGGCTGTGCTTCATTAGTGTGATTCAGCGATGGAGGCATCTCGTATGTTGGTACTTTCTGAGTATGCTGCGCAGTTGATGTCGATGCAATGTTTGGCTTCAAGAATTCTTGTTTGGCCTACTTGAATATCTCCTTTTTGTTCTGCGCATCAAACTGCTTCTGTGGTTCGACATTCTTCTTCACCCATTGGTGTTGTGCTGGATTTTGTCTTACTGCGTCGTTTTCTGTCTTAGCTCCTCCACGTGTAACTATGTTGATATTTCTTCTGTCATCCCTTCTTTCGCCGAAATCCATTGAACATTCTGATTGTTCTGATTTCTCTTTTTCTGGATCTTCCCCAATAGTGTGGGACATTCTTCTCTGTCATGATCTGATGCGCGAAAATACATACATGTCACAGGTGGAAGTGGACATTCTTTTGCATAGTGCCCTAGTCGTTTACAATTGTGGCATATCACTGGTCCTCTGCCTCTTCCAAAGCCTCCTCTTCCTCTTCCTCCATCTTTGTAGCCAACTCGATCTCCTCGTAGTGTGTTGTACTGGGGCGCCTGGTTATACTGCGCGGGATTATAGTGTGGCTGCGCGGTATTGTACTATGGCTGCGCAGTGTTATATGGGGCTGGTACTTGGTTAAACTATGGTGCAGTTTGCTCGATCATCATTTCTGTCTGCACCCTGTAAGCATTTAATTTCTTTCCCTCTTTAGGTCCATGGTCCTGCAATCTTTGTCATCATGGCCTACTGACTTGCAAAAGTTGCAATATGAACTCTTAGGTACTGTTTGATATTTCTGCATCATTGGACAATGGTATGGATCATGCCCCTGTTTCTTACAGATCTCACACCATAGTCCTCTTGTTGGCAAGGGGTTTGGCAGTCCTGTTGCCATGTACTGCACGAATGTTGGGCATTCATTCGTATGGTGTCCTTCTGTCCTACATGTGGTACACCAAACGACTTCTCTTTTGTCCTTACCTTTTGTTTTGGTTTAATTGAAATGTTAAGTTCTTCAAATCCTCCTTCAACTCCTCTATGGCTGGATCTGTCTTTTGATATTGGTTCTCTTCGAGTTGGATGGCTGCCTGCAGAGCCTTTGCCTGGGTCTGAAACTTCTATTGTCGCAAGGGGTATTTCAAGTGTGGGAGCAGTGAGTTGACAAACAGATGCCTATGCTGCATATCTTTCATGGCATACTTTAGTTTTCCCTTCAATCGTTTGAATCTCTGGTCAATCTCCCACACAGATTCTCCTAGTTTATGTCTGATCTCTATCATCTCATTCATGTATTGATATCATCTCATTCATGTATTGATCCTCTGAGCGAGGCTTCTGGAATTCATTTATCGATAGCTTTTTGATATCTCCAATCGTTCTGGTTGTCTCTGGCAGATTGTTTGCAGCTAAGCTCATGTACCAATCTAGTGCGCGATCTCTTAGCGTGATGGCTAACTGCGCAAGTTTAGTGTCCTCATCTGTGATCTGTTTTGCTTCCCAAATCTTTTCACAAATAAACAAGTGCTTTTCAAGGTCCTCCGACGCCTCTCCTTTGAATTCTGGTAACCTGATGGTGGGATCATGTTTTTCCATCATGAATGTTGAACTACTACCTCCGTGCGGTGTAGATACTTGAATAATGCTTCATGAACTGGCTCCCCTAGTTGTTGTTCCCTGTGTAGATGTACTTCTTGCTATCTTCTTTTTCCCGAAATTTGGTTGTCTAAATGGTGGTGTTCTTATTGGTGTATTAGTTGTACATGGGTTTATGGGTTCCACACTGACACTGATATGGCTAGGAGTGCTGCCTTCTATTCTCGCTCTTGGACCTCTCGTCTTCCTCTCATATGTCGCGTGTATGATTTCCTCATTCTCCTCCACAGCCCGGAGATCCTCTACCTCTTCTTCATTACTTGCCAAGCCCTCCCTCGCGGCTATGGCTCTCTTCTTGGTGTTCATCTTATATTGGTAGGGTACTCCACTGCGCGTTCTTCCAGCTGTTGCCATGATCTGCTTGATCTGGTCTTCGTCCATCATGATTGGGTCTAAGGCCTCCTCCTTTACTTTATCCATTTCTCTTTCTCCTATCAGTGCTTCCCCCCTTCCCCCATGCACACAGAGAAGTTTAGCTGTTTGAAGCCATTGTCATTACATCTTTTTTATATAGTAATATCTTAATAGAAGTATATAGTGATCTGATATACCTACCTCGAGATCCCTTCAAGAACTCTTGTTCCACTGCGCTGTAGGACTTCGCCGTATCTACTGCAAATTCTGTGATAAATCCTGCAACAATGTTGTCTAACCAAGAATCTACTGCATGCGTAAATTTGTTGTAACTGCCAGGATTCCACGCTAGCTGTCTGATCTTATTTGTAGGATGGTTGTCTTTCAACCTTAATATCCATTCCTGCAATACATGCGGGAAATCACAGAAAAATACTTCATGCAAGTCGCTGAATGCGTACTTGTCCAGATATTTGCGCGGTCTTAACTTCGGGTTTCTGTTATCTTTTTGTGCAAACTCCAGCTCCTTCGTTTTCAACCAGCTCTCTATCTCTGCCTTCATTGGGTTCCACGGTCGCAACATCCCTTTTAGATTCTCATTCTCTTAACGTATTGTCGTCCGATCTAGCATTCTTTTGACGCATCTTCAACAGATCTCATTCACTCAATCCCATCCTGTTCCAACCGACAACAAAATCATTTGTTGGTTTGTTATTCTACTTTATCAGTTATCTACTCTGATCTTACCTTACTGTCACAGATTGACCCAGGTTCAGATTTAACAAGTTTCCAACAAAAGCCCTCTAAAACTATCACCCCCCCTGGTAAACCAAAAGGCAACGCAGTACACAAGGTGTATTGTGCAGTCTCGCCCGAGATAGCTCTATGAGTGGTTGCAATAATCAGGTGCTTGCAGCCTGGGAATAAGTGGAGATCTGTGGTTGTACCTTGTGATATTTATTTATTTAGTCTAACCTCTTGATTAAAGCAGTCATTCATGCATGTAGAGTATCAGATCTTAACTAGTTTCATTCATCTAGCATTCAATACTTAACAACAACAGAGATGCATACATTCAATCACATAACACAAGTGTTACCTTGGTTCACCCCCTCCTGGGCTACGTGCACAAAGATTTGGCTCTCAAGCTCTTTATTATCTCTCAGCAATATGTCATGCCGCGCATGTTTATAGTCTTGGATCTTACAATCTCTACAGGCTTCCCGATCCCTATGAGGTTGACTAGATTGCACCAGGCTCCTCAGCCTGCGATCTAACCCTCGAGATCGAGTCCCTCACTGCTTCTCTAGCTCACCAGCTTACGGAATAGTACAGTTCTTATAAACCTTACAACTTCCGGACTCTCTCTCTGTCCTTCGCTCTCTCTCTGATCCCCCCGGTCCTCCTCTTCCTAGACCTCCTAAGTACTACTTATATATATTCTTGGCTCAACAGCCATTACAATACATTGCAAAAACTCTAACCCTAACGTCCTTTCTTCCCTTCGTGCTGCTCTCCCCAAAAGTAGCCTTTTCCCTAGAATGGGTTTGCATCCAACAATCCCTAAAGGCAACTAAGTGTAATAAATGATGGAAGGGTTTTAGACTTGGGGAAAATCTGATTTGTGATATTTGTTGATGTATATTTCATATTTATACAAATATAAAATAAAAGATAAATTCTTGTATTTTTGGAGGTGATTGAAAGGAAAGACTAGTGCCTAAACAAATTCTTGTATTTATGGAGGTGGTTGAAAAGAAAGACTAGTGCCTAAACCCAACTAGGGCATATGGGGTCAAGAGGCTAGACTTATAGTGCTGTTTTTTATGAGTAATTATGGCAAACAGAGCTGCAAATTGCATGCTACAGTCTACCTTATCTTGCTGTTAATTAATGCAGAAAATTCTCTTGGATGGTCCTCTAAAAGGTGCACCTCTTAAACTTGTTTACTAGGGTGTGCTTTATTATGAAGTAAAAATTCTGCAACAACTCTAGGAGATGATAGATACAATATTTGACACCTAATTCCTTCTATTGGAGTAGAGTAACCCTGCACAAATAGCCCTTGAAAGAAATCCTTTGCAAGTAGTTTTCAGCATCAACATTCAACCATTATAAATTCCAATCTCATGCCTCACATGAACAAGAATGAAACCCTTAACTTTCGAATAGCCTTCAGTAATATCTTGAACAATAGCTCTCAAACATTTACCACACTTTCAACAACCATTACAATGGGAGGAATCCTCTCTTATATAGAGTTTGTGCTCAAAACCCTCCAAAATAAAATAATAATATCCAAGTTGTAGATCTAAGATCTCTGATAGGAAGACATAAAAAACTAGTATCTCATAACCGATTCCTAGTGACAAGTTGTCAATTAGGTTTAGCTCAGGTGGTTGGGAGGAATGATTGTTATCCTCCCCACATGGGTTCAATTCCCACAAATGACATGTTGAGTTCATAATGAGTATATTGTTGTAATGGCTTTGAGAGCCCTGTTGTTAACCGACCTTGTGCCTTGAAGATTCTAGGGTTTACCCTTGGTACCATCCTCAAAATGAGGGGAAGTACTCGAGGGTTTTCCCCGGGCTTTGTAACCTGGAAAAAAAAAGAAAAAAAGTGACAAGTAAAAAATGCATAATAAAATAAGAAATGGGGGTGTCTATGCCACATATCTCCTCCTCATGTTAGATATCTCCCTCATTTGGTGTTGAAAACCATAAAATTTCCTCCAAGTGCGTGTAGCATCTCCATAAGTGATGTCCCTCCAATGTGCATGAAAATAGGCGCAAGAGGACCTCCATAGGTGAAGCGGTTGGGAGATAATGGCCTTGGGAGACTAAATATGCCCAAAATAATAAAATATGCTAGGGCGTCTTGAAGATTTTTAATGACAAAATTAGAAATATTTCATTCACACATTTCGTCAAACACTTGACTAACCTGAGATTTTAGTCTTTTAATAATGCCTTTAAAACAGAAAGCAACGGAAAGCTAAAACACTTAAGTCAAGTAAATCACTAACCCATACTCTGATAAGGCAACAAATAGACAAGTGATTTTTGGTCCAATGACCAGGGCAAAAACCCCACCGTGGGGAAAACCCTAGAGAGATTATTTCTATTATTCAAGAGCAGATCTGAAATTTCTTACAACCCAAAAATTTAATAATTCCAACTGTAAATCAGAAATGCAAATTAACTTATCTCATCAATCTGATTTTTTTCTAGAAATTCGTGCCAACAAGCTTCAACTGCCCACACATGCCAACCAAACAGCAGCCCGATTTTTGGGAAATCGTGTCACTGTACAGATAAAAACAACAGCAATAAATGCACAAAATCTGCCTTGGAAAGTGTGCCAACAAGTATAGTACAGACTGTACGGACTTCTTCCTTGGAAATCGTGCCCCCCTCTTGCTGTACAGACTGTCTTCTCACTGTATGGACTGTCCTTTCTTCTGCTGTACGGGCTGTTATGATTGCACTACCTTGGGAACTGTGCACTCTAATTAACTTTGAAAATTGTGCTCTTAAACTCTCCAGAAATCTGATTTCTCTCTCCTTTTTCTTTACTGTGTGTTCTTCTCACATTCCTAAGCATGTACATGTACTCTTCTCCTTTCCCAAGAAACCCTAACTTACATAACCAACTCAATCTAATGACTATCATAAGTCTAATCTGAGGGCTCATATTTAATGCTCCTCATTAATTACAAAATAAGTAATAAATGCTCATTAAATACTTTTGAGTCCCACAACTTAAAATCACTTTAACTTATAAAGTACATTCACTTTATAAAAACACTTTATTTAAAAAGTCACTTTACAAATAAAACATGTCTAGGAAATATGACTTTATGTCCCCCCATGACAAAACACAAAACATGAATGAGGACATCCCTTGTTACATTTCAACACTCCCTCTTAATGAGGGAGGTCCTCCTGACATTTCCACTTCCAGGACCATTCTCGGACTCCAAGCTATTTGCAGTGGTTGCTCCCTCTGAACCTGAATGCTGCCTTTGAACTGGTCTGGTGGAACTGTGTCTTCTACTGATGCTTCGAGAAATCCTGTCTCGTCTCTGAGTATTCTGTGACTGGCTTAACTCATACCAGTTTATCTTTCTGCTAGTACTAGATCCTTGAACTGAGGATTGACATTCGGGTGCACCTTCAGTCCTTTGAGCTTCTTGCTCTCCTTCTGAGTCAGATATGACATTCGGGTGCACCTTCAGTCCTTTGAGCTTCTTGCTCTCCTTCTGAGTCAGATATCCAACCTGACTGACATCTCACAGGCTAGCCAAGCACTGTGTATACTCTGCCTCTCCGTTCTCCAATCATAACTGTCTTGGTGGGAACCTCATCTATTGCATGAATATGAACATAACCACGTTCGAAAGTGATTACATATCCAGCATCCTCCAGAACTGAGACTGAGAGGAGATTAACTCTCAACCCTGGTACAAACAACACCCCTTCAACTTCCAGGGTCTCTCCGAAGTCCAACAGAAACTTGACACTGCCGACTCCTCTGATCTGATGAGTCCCATTCACGACATGACCAGGACCAATCTAAGATATGAACATAAATGAGTCCAACATTCCTGTCATATGATTAGTAGCCCCACTGTCCACCATCCATGTCCTGTCATACTCAAAGTTGTTGCTGTTGCCACTAGAAACAATGGAAACAAGAGAAAACTCTTTCTCAAACTTCTCACTAAAGTCATTTACCTCTGCAGAGGTTGCTACCTGTTTTTCCTTCTCCTTCTCCTTTGTCCCCTTCTTGTTAGGACACTGTGCTGCATAGTGGCCATATTCATTGCATGCAAAGCAACGAACTTCGCTGATATCAATCCTAGAACCCTTCTTACCTTTTCCCTTGCCCTTTGACAGAAGAGCAAAGTTCTCTTCAGTAGCTCCCTCTCTTCCCTTCTCTCCATTCACCTGGATCTCCTCCTGAGTGAAATCATCCCAAAGTTTGCTCCAATTTGGAAGTTTTTCACGTCCCACAATGCATTTCACAAAGACTTCCCAATCCTTTGTAAAACCTCTCAAGGCTATCCTCACAAGCTCCGAATCTGAGATGACTTCCCCCACAACTGCCATTTCATCCTTAACTTGTGCCAACCAGGTAAGATATGGAACCACACTCTCACCCATGGTCATCTTGATTGAATGCAGTTTATCTTTGAGTGCCATCTTACGGTTTTCATTTTTAGCCTCGTATAGGTTTTTAAATGCCTCCCACATTTCTTTGTCTGTCTTCTTTTCAGGCAGGTGTGGGATGAGTGGATCCCTTACTCCATCCAAAATGAGTGTCTGGGCTTTGGCCTCTTTGACTTCATGTATATCCAAGGCAATAGGATCGTTGGAGGGAGGAACTACCACAGTAGTGACAAGAGCCCACAAATTATTTTCTTTAAAAATAGTTGTTATTCTAACCTTTCATTGCAAATAGTTAGAAATGCCATCTAACTGGTCATCAAGTCTGATGGAAGCCATATTCAAACAACTATTCCCCTTTTGCCCAACTATGAATTCAAATTCTACACAATGCACTTCTTACAGAGTCCTTGCTCTGATACCATGAAGATTTTTAATGACAAAATCAGAAATATTTCATTCACACATTTCGTCAAACACTTGACTAATCTGAGATTTTAGTCTTTTAATAATGCCTTTAAAACAAAAAGCAACGGAAAGCTAAAACACTTAAGTCAAGTAAATCACTGGCCCATACTCTGATAAGGCAGCAAATAGACAAGTGATTTTTGGTCCAATGACCACGGCAAAAACCCCACCGTGGGGAAAACCCTAAAGAGATTATTTCTATTATTCAAGAGCAGATCTGAAATTTCTTACAACCCAGAAATTTAATAATTCCAACTGTAAATCAGAAATGCAAATTAACTTATCTCAGCAATTTGATTTCTTTCTAGGAATTCGTGCCAACAAGCTTCAATTGCCCACACGTGCCAACCAAACAGCAACCCAATTTCTGGGAAATCATGTCATTGTACATATAAAAACAGCAGCAATAAATGCACCAAATCTGCATCGGGAAGCGTGCCAGCAAGTATAGTACGAACTGCACAGACTTCTTTCTAGGAAATCGTGCCTCCCTCTTGCTGTACGGACTGTCTTCTCACTGTACGGACTGTCCTTCCTTTTGTTGTACGGACTGTTATGATTGCACTGCCTTGGGAACCGTGCACTCTAATTAACTTTGAAAACTGTGCTCTTAAACTCTCCAAAAATCTGATCTCTCTCTCCTTTATCTTTACTGTGTGTTTTTCTCACATTCCTAAGCATGTATATGTACTCTTATCTTTTCCCAAGAAACCCTAACTTACATAACCAACTCAATCTAATGGCTATCATAAGTCTAATCTGAGGGCTCATATTTAATGCTCCTCGTTAATTACAAAATAAGTAATAAATGCTCATTAAATACTTTTGGGTCCCACAACTTAAAATCACTTTAAGTTATAAAGTACATTCACTTTATAAAAGCACTTTATTTAAAAAGTCACTTTACAAATAAAACATGTCTAGGAAATATGACTTTATGTCCCCCCATGACAAAACACAAAACATGAATGAGGACATCCCTTGTTACATTTCAACACGTCTTCTCCAAGGCTCAACAAACTCGTCATCCAAGGTGCAAAAGGTCATCAAACCAACTACCAAATACTAGATCCATAAATGAAGGAGTCAACCAATCACATGGTAGTGTAGATCCACATGCATCGTCCTCAAAATAGTCTCCTAGATCCATGAAGTAAGGAGGTGGCCTAGTCAAGTAAAGAATATAATGTGACCATGCCTCAAAAGATGTGCCAACACATAAACCAAGGGAGTGCTCTACTAGACATAGTAGTCAGTCACATCAAAACACAATCTATGTGTAAAGAGTACCCACATGAGCAAGGGTGTCTATCCAACAAGGTGTTCGACAAAATAGGGTATTCCCACACAGGACGAACACCTTTAGTAACCATTCACACAACCAAATCAAAGATCATTACATCGATGTTTTTACGTGGTTAAAACCCTTGAAGAGGGAAATAGTCCACAACCACAACCAACGTGGCCACTTGAGGCAATATATTAATGTAAAAGAAAAATATTTTACCAGAGAGTTTCTCACAATCAATCATCAACAAACGACCTTCCATGCCCTTTAAATAGAGATCATGGACTGATCGAGTGTTAAGCCAGGGATCAATATAGCCGTTAATATTGAGGAGAATATGAGCTGCTGGATCACTCTATGTCTAGAACATATTGTGACTGTCGCATTACATAACTAGAAATGCATACTAAAGAAACACACTTTTTCCTAAAGACATATTAGACCAAGTTGAACTTAACTAACTCCTAAGTGTCTAAATATCCTAACATCCCCTCTTAAGAACAACTTGGGATAATATTGAAGGATTTGCAAAGGTGACACAATAGGAGAAGGAAGGAGGCATTAGAGCTTATCACCCCTTAATGACAACTTCCTGAACTCCTAACATAGATCAAAGTTTGGAAAACTTCGCTTCTGTAAGTGACTTTGTGAAAATGTCTCCAACTTGATCTTCTGTAGGGAAAAAGAGCACTTCAATAACACGATCATGAATGAGCTTTCTGATGAAGTGCATGTGTAGCTCAATGTGTTTGCTACGTTGATGTTGAACTAGATCTTTGGCAAGCTTGATGAGCTTGATGGCAATATATTAATGCAAAAGAAAAATATTTTACAAGAGAGACTTCTCACAATTGATCATCAATAAATGACCCTCCATCCTCTTTAAATAGAGATCATGGACCAATCGGGTGCTAAGCCACGAATCAATATAGTCGTTAAGATCGAGGAGAATATGAGCTGTTGGATCAGTATATGTCTAGAACATATTGTGACCACTGGATTACATAACTACAAATGCATACTAAAGAAACACACTTTCCTAAAGACATATTAGACCAAGTTGAACTTAACTAACTCAACTGTCTAAATATCCTAACACAAGGCTCCAATCATAACATATCATCCACGTCTAGTCATTGAGAGGGCTAGATCAACATAGAAGCCTGTGTATATGAGGAGCACTCCAATAATCATGCATAGAAATATCATGAAAGATCCATAAAATCATCCAATAACCCTTCTCCATCTTCTTTTACCCCACGTTCTCTTTTTACAAAGGGGCCAATTGCCAGGGCATAGTGTGTAGGATGTGTTGAAATAATGTAACTGCGAAGAGCATTCTTATTATTTTGTTATTGGATTAAATCCCCATTGTGGATTAATCATGTCATTATTATTATTTTTATTATTAGGTTAATCCCCATTGAGGATTAACCAAGTCGGTAATTG
>ML805049.1:112659-128514 GCA_009831015.1 Picea engelmannii | reverse complement strand
TAGAATGAGAGAAAAATGGAGTGAGTCAGTGTTTTATTCCCTTAGAAACCCTAGCTATACCTTTTCCTCTCTTATGGAACCTTGTCTCGGTTCCCACTCACTCCCAAAACAAAAAAAAAATACCTTCTCTTGCCTCACACGCGTGAAATGAAGGGGAATCCTTAGGGAGTGTTTTTTTAATGGAGGGAGCGCGATTCCTAAGCGCTCCCTTTGGGAGTGCGCTTCGGGAGCGGGGGCGTGAGGGCGGGGGGGGGGGCGCTTCCCCGTAGCCTAGGTCTAGGACCTGTGGGCCTCGAGACATGATCTCCTAGTTATCCCTAAAAAGTGGGGATAACATCCCCCTTTTGAGAAGGCGACTTGATCTGTTGTGAGCTTTGCAAGGCTGGGATTGGTCCATTGGTGGCATGCTCGTACACTGTGGTTAGCTGCTGCAAGTCATTTTCATTTAATTTCTTGCTACTGCTCGTTTCCATTTAGATCCACACCAAGGGTGCCAAAGTCCAAAGTCACTAAGTGTTCCTAATGGCAACTTGGAGTGGTCACCCACTGTCACTTCAATGACCCACTCCCACACTTTAGGTTGAGCAAATTGTCAACACAAGGGGGGGAATCCCTCTACCACTAAGTCTTTGACAAGGAAAAAGAGATTTGAAGGACTTAGTGTTAATCTGGCTTGTTGTAGAGGTATGGTTATAATTTGCAGATTTTATGTTAGCTCTGAAGAACCTATGGGTATGTAAGTATTGAGCTTCTTAGGTTCAATGTATATCTGGAAATAAGAATGTAAGGCTATTATGCATAACCAGATTTGATATATCTCATAACTACTCAATGAAAGCTATGTGAATGAGGAAGATATTCAAGCAAAAAGGAACAGCTTTAGTTTTCCAAAGAGTTAATTATGAAATGTAGGTTTTTAGATGCCAAAAGGAGCCTTTTAGTCATGAATAAGAGATCTAATGAGAGTAATATATTTCTGTAATATTTCAGATCTCTTACAGCCAACAAGTGGAAAGAATATGGCTGGAAATTAATCTAGAAATTATGATTTATCTATGTGAATTTTCCAGATTTATATTTCAGCCAAAAAAGGGTTTTGTTTGTGAATTTTACAAGAGGTTGGGAGTGAAGACTAGTGCCTATATGTCATTGAGCTTGTGGGGTCTCAAAAGCAATGTTAAAGAGTGCTTGTTTCGCTTGTTCTAGGGCCGTTAGGAGCAATATTAAGCATGCTACAGCCACTAGTTTACCGCTGTTATGTAAATTCCAGAACCTTTATCCTTGCTCTAATGAAGAAAATTTCTTCTATCTTTAATCCTTTAAATTTCCTTTTACCTACTTGATAATTCTTGTTTAGACCTGACTCTTCTATTCTTTATTTTTACTTTTTGAAATTGATTTATCTTCTTCCCCATTTTTAATATTTCCCATTTTAATTGATCTTTGCCTACTTTACAGTTTCTTGTTTTGACCCTGACCATTTAATACTTTAATTATATTAATTAATTTTCCCCGTCTTTAATAATATCCCATTTTTAATGTTCATAACCATTCTATTATTAATTCTCAACATATACAAGTTTGTTTTATCATTAATTCTCAACAAATACAAGTTTATTTTATTAGTAATTCGTAATGGCTATTTCACATCTGTTTTCCTATTTAAGCTTACCCCGACACTCTTTTCTAGCATTATCAAAGCTTCTTTTGTCCCTGAAGATGGGTGGAGGGTCTACCCGAAATGTTGGACGTTTCAGAAAACATACACAGCTCAATCTCTAGAAATTTCAAGCACTAAGAAAATTTATATCAAGCTTGAGGGAGAGAATGCCACTAACTGAAAATAGTTGATGCTAATTGGATTTCTAATCATGAAAATCAATTATCATTCAATATTTCCAGCCATTTACAACAACATAAATTTAAAGAAGCTACAATCCATTAATAAAAAATCTCATAATCAAGGAGCAATGATACCTGGATTATGCTCTCCACCATAAACTTGAAGTGATAAGAGAAGTTCTTTCCTTTGTATCCAGCAATTTGTATTCCAATACAAAGATTCCAACCTCCAAAAGCCAAAACAATAGTGTACTAGCATCTCTTCAAACTATCAACAACCATTACAATGGGAGGGTCTCTCTTTAAATAGATGGAGAGCTACAACCTCCTTGAATAAAATAATATTATCCATGCAAAAACCCTAACTAACAATACAGTAAAATATTAGTGGCCATGCCCTATACAAACATCTCTCTAGAAGAGTCAAAGAGAGAGGTTGACTTCCTCATGCAAGAGCCCAACGTTCCCCTTCTTTTATCTTCCAAGGAGGTCGATCCATGCTAAAAATAGACAATCTCATCTCAAAGTGGCACGTGTGAGCAAGTAAATTATAAGATAGTATCCAATGCATAACATGTGTCCAAGGGTCAATCAATGCATAACTTGTCATGTGCTTAGAAGCACCACTATCAATAAGCCATGTGTCACTTCCATGAGTAACTGTTCCTGTAAGAGCTGACATCAATACATATTCTTCACTTGAATCATCTTCTTTGGCTCTCTTATGATCAGGTTCATCGTCTTCTATGGCATGAGCATGATGTCTTTTATACTTTCCTTTTCTGACCCGATATTTTGAGTGGGGACAATTTATTGCAATGTGTCCCATCTTCTGGTAGATGTAGCATCTGTAATTTGAGTAATCCTTTTGAAACTTTTGTTTCTTTTGTGACCCTTGAGACTTTTTGTGTGAGTGAACCTCTTTCTTGCTCTTTCCTTTTCTTTCATGTGCTGCTAGAACTTGATTTTCATCATCACCTAGTTTCTCTTCTCTTGTTGCCAATCTAGCTTCTTCCTGAGTGCAATCCTCCCATAGTCTGCTAAACCTTGTTAGCTTTCTTCTTGAACAAATTCCCTAAATGAATGATTCCCAAGATCTTGGGAGACCATTCAATGTAGTCATTACCAGTTCAACTTCTTCAACTTTGTCTTCAATGGCTTCAAGCTGTTCTCTGATTTGAGACACCCTCGTGAAGTACGATTGAATGGTTTATGGACTCTGCATCTTCACACTCTTGAGTTGTGTCCTCAACGTCATCTTCCGGTTGATATTCTTGCCTTCATATAATCGAGATAGGGCATCGAACATTTGCTTTGGAGTCTTCAACGATGAGACATGTGGGATCAAGTGATCCTTGATAGAATCTATGATAATCCTCTTTGCCCTAACGAGGTTCTTCTTGTACTTTGCCTTGGCCTCATCTTCTTCTAGTTCTGGAACTTCTTCTTTGACGAGACCTTCTAGATCATTCTCTTCTAGAATGAGCGTTACTCTATACTTCCATGCTCGGAAGTTATCAACACCCTCAAGCTTCTCATCAAGCTTAGTGCTGGAAGTCATCTTGCCCTTGGACGAAAATGCAATAAGAAAATAAAAACTTTTCAAAGAAAGGTTTTGAACTTACCAGAGACTGTGCTATGCCAAGGTGATCTGCTCCAACTTCAGTCTGCCCCTACCTGGACGTCTTGACCTAGGGTTTCATGAGGAAACCTTAATTTTTCAACTTGAGACCTTAATTTTTCAACTTGAGAATTTTGGAATTCTGATCCAAAGGAAAGATGTGCCCTCCTTAAGCGAACTCCTTGATGGCTTTATTTTGACCAGCGTCCTTCAGAAGGTGGATGATGTCATCACCTAGGGTTTTTTGCAGAAACCCTAATTTTCAGAAATTGTGAAAACTACAAAACTGATCCAAGGAAAAGATGCGCTAGGGTTAGGAGAGTCTTCCTATGGTCTTGTTTTCCCCAACAAGTTCTTCTAAACTGTGAAAATGGCTTCTTTCAGGCATGCTCTGATACCATGTTAAAATTTCACTTAACCAGTTAATTGTATTCAATATTCATTAACTTTTAACAAATAGAAAAATAACTGCATACATAAAGATCACTGAAAGAAAGACATCCATAGTATACACAAGATTTATTCTAGGAAACCCTCTTGGGGGAGAAAACCCAACAAAGCTTCTTTAATATAGATTCGTCAACAAGTACAACATCTCTCTCCAAGAGAGATCTCATAAAACAGAAGATAACAAGAAGATAGACCAAAAACCCTAACCAGAATAGGGTAGCGCACCACTAGACCAAGATAGACCTCCAAAAGATAACCAAAACCCTCCATGAAAACAACCTTACTTTGTAGCTGCGTCTCCTCCTAAGACCTGCACACTTTTCCTTGAGAGAGAGAAATTGTGTTGTATATTCTTCAAATGAGGTGCCTAGCCTCTTATAAATACAAGTTGAGTCACCTTGTAATTAGGTCAAGGCTGACTTGTACAATTGACACTTTCTAATTTACATTTGACTTTTACAAAGGCACAATAGGGCCGACTTTACAAATACGACATAATATTATTCTTTAGGGTTTTGACTTGGTCTAATACAATACAAATACAATAAGAATATCTTCCGAAGCTACTCAAACTTCAACACTTGGTTGCGTAGGTGTCAACATCCATTGATATAGAGGTCCTATCAACGATTTCCAATGAATGTAGATTCTGATTTGGGAGAGAGTTCAGTACCTTGTTTACTTCTTCTACAATATGGGCCCTAGTTATCACCTCCTCTCCCGTGTCATCCAGAACCTATCTCACTCACCCATGTAGCTCATTGAACTCTATGTGGAACTTAAATTGCTCTTTGGCTCGTGGCACGCCCTCCATAGCAAGGCCCCACTTGGAAGCCTTGATGCCCTTGAGCTTGGTGATGAGTTTGTCCTCCTCTTGGGCTTTTCCATATTTTTCTCTCATAGTGTCCACCTTACTTCGGGCGGCAACGAATTCAACTTTTTGCTCCACTAGCTTCTTCTGCACCTCTTCTAGCTTTTGGCCCTGCTTCTTGATATCTTATTTTCTTTTCTCCACCAAAGCCTGCAAAGAGTTGACTACTTGCTCACTTTCCCGATCGATAGCCTTCTATTCCTCCACTTGCTTGGTCAATTCTTCAATCTTGTATTTCAATTGATTGATGTATGGGTCTTCAGTCATAACAAGTATGACAACTGGAGGCAATTTTTTCTGTTGTTCTTGGTTGAGCTTGA
Organism: Picea engelmannii; assembly: GCA_009831015.1. Taxonomy (NCBI): domain Eukaryota; kingdom Viridiplantae; phylum Streptophyta; class Pinopsida; order Pinales; family Pinaceae; genus Picea; species Picea engelmannii. The sequence continues at coordinate 123,410 of ML805049.1, read as the reverse complement.
ATTTAAGAGTGGATTTTTTTTTTCTTGCCTCATCTAGTTGTGCTCTTAGTGCAAATATTTCACTCCTATCTTCTTCTAGAGATGTTAGTCTTTCCTCAAGAACTTTCTTAGTGGCATGTAGGGCAACATTATTTCTATTCAAAAAGTCAACTTCTCCCTCTAATTGTTGTTTTTCCAGGGACTATTTTTGAATTACTGGGAGTGTTGCTATTGATTTGGTTCCTTCTAAGGCTCTAATTTGCTCTTGTTTTTCTTTCAAAATATCAATAGCCTTGTTGTACGAGGATCTTTTCCTAAGGAGACTAGTTTTTTTCCAATACCCTCTTTTCTACCTCCAAGGCCTTTGCCTTTAAGTTCGAGTATTGATTCTTCAAGAGTATAGACCTTGATTTCCTCTTGAATTTTTCATTTTCACGGGAAACCTTAACATAGCCATCATGGATTACATTATTGGAGCTCTTGGCCATCCTGATGTTGTCAACAAAAGATGATTCAAAAATTTTGATTTTGACTTGGTCTACTCTCCAATCCTATGATCTCATCTTTGCATTTAGGTTGACAACTATGGGTTCGAAGGTGGTTAGGTTGAGCTCACTCGTGAGGCCATCATACAGGGGGAACACCCTAGGTTGTGCAAGGGATTATCAGGCTCCAGGGTTGAGAGGGTTCCCTTGGTACTCCTCTTTTTCTCCTTTTCTTCCTTGATGATGTTATAAGGATCCATGGATTCCAAGTGTTGTATGTTCTCAAGCAACAAAAGAACTAGTATCTTGAGAGGTTTCAACACCAGGTGTGCTGGGAAATTGTCTTGGTAATGCTATACCGAGCAACTTTGAGAACTTAGATGGTGTAGGGGTGGATTGAGTGGACTAGGTTATCTGGGAAGAACCTCCAACTACCTCTTGCAAGCTTTGCTTTGAAGTATTTTGAGCTTGCCCCTCCTTTTCAAAATTCCCAGTCTTAGTCTTTTTTGTTTGTGATCCCCCTCTATTCTGCTTATCTTATTTTTTTCTCTTCTTGTCCCTATTTGAATCCCTTTTCTTCATATCCTCTGCCCCTCCTACTGATTTGCTTTTGACTTCCCCTCATGTCTTCCCTACTATCCTTGTTGTTGTAGCCTTGGTTTGTTTTGTTGCTTCTCTTGCTACCATTTCTGCCGTTGCATTTTTGGTTGCCCTTTCTCCCCCTTGCTTCTGTGACACTCCCTTATTGAGTTTCTTTTGAGATTTTCTGTCTTCTTCAACATTCTTTCTCTTCTTCATTTATTTCTTCCCCTTTATCCTCGGTAGTTGTAGCCTCTGGAGGCTCCCCTATTGGGTTTTTCTCTTGTAAGGGGGAATTTGCATTATAAATCTCTTCTTGACTTGCTCTAGCTATCCCTTGTTGGTCTTCTCCCGATGGTACTGTTACCCCCCCATGCCTAGAAGTAACTAGAGGAGATCATGTCTTGTGGCCCACAATAGAGACAGTGATCCCGACCATGATGATCAACATGTCCACAGATGGCAGCCCAACAACCCCCCTCTTTTACATTTACAACTACAGGTCAACCGAGGCTCATCACATCCCAACAACCTAGTGTATGGAAGATGGTAAGCCAACGTCACCATGAGGTATGTTAATCCTTCTTTTATGTGAAGTGTTGTACTTGATTTGTTGGGTATGTAGATGAGGATCTTTGGTTGAAGTTGGATAATGGATCATTGGCTTGGAAAATTGTGTCAGTTACCTTGTTTCACCTTGGTGGTCAACTTCTATGCCCTAGACAAGGGTGACATTTCGTTCCCCACCATGCTTAACACTTTCCATCTTGGATCCTCTCATAGTGTACTGAACTTTGGTAATGGGTCATGGTCCATTCTCTAATGATAAGAAGGGGCTGAAGGCCCAGAGGTTGATGCAACTGCTCCATATATATATGTTATGATATAAATGATAAGGCCACCATAAAAGCCTTAGGCCAACTTGAGCTCTACCCCCTCTAATGGTAATCGTCCCTGTCTGGATGCAAATGAATGCACCGAATTATAAAGGACTATAGCCCAATAAAAAATGAAGGAATGAAGCTTGAAACCTTTTAAAGGGGACTTGCAAATGATGACTAGGTATCAAAAGACAATTTAAGGGGTTCGGAATGCAAAACGTACCGAGGAAAGGGTATCTCAAGCAAGCAAGCGCTCTCTCTACAAAGGTGCTCATAGAAATGGATTCAATGATACCATGAGCCATGAAGTAAGCCCTAAAACCATATCACTATCACACTTGCTCTTGAAGGGTTTCTTTCTTTCCTGCTTCACTTGGGACCTATCCCTCTACCTGGGTCTTTTATTTCCTGTTTAGAATGGCACACCTACTAGGGTTGGATGAAGACCCTCCCATACTTAAACTTGCCAACTCACATGAGGTCTTGGGCTGGTGTGATGCTTGAAGGGGATACTAAGGTGAATTGTTTACATGGCTTATATCTTAGGTTACAACTTACTTTGCATGCTTTAAAGACTAAAATTTCTTGTGAACCTTGGCTAACCTTGTCTTATACTCTGCTTTGTTCAGAATGGCTCTGACATGGTTCTTTGAGGGACGTCCTGGTCTTGTACCCAGGATGTTGTGCCTTTTATTACAGGACCTTGGTACATGTGATGTAGAGCAGTAGGTCATCCAGTGAAACACCACCCTTAGACATCAACTCTCACATCCTTGGAACCTTGGACGATGGACAGATGGGCTGGAAGCCCATGGGTTGGGTAGAGTACACCAGAGCCTATTTATCCACTAGACTAGGGACGTTGCAGCAACAAACAACCAGATACCTTGTAGGGATGAGATGCAACTCCCTCCAGCTAGGACGTGTTAACTCATGGATTTCCACCTTTGGAAATCTTGAGGGTTAAGAGCCACCATGCACTATTTTTGGCTGGCATTCTGAGATTGTCCCAGGGTTTGGCACTTGTGTTGATGTCAGAGGTTGGTTCCCATCACAGACAGGTATATGATCGGTACGTGGTTGCTTTGTTTCAGAGTTAGAGCTAGCTGGGTTTCCCATGCATTTGAGAGAGATGTTTACATACAACATGTGTCCCTACTTTTTAGGAGACACGGTTTGAGTCGGTCTCTTGACAGCTTGGAGTAGTTCTAAGCATACATGGATGGTCCTTGCATGATTCTAGGCCCGATAACACTTTTCCGGGTAACATGCAAAAACTTTCTATTTTTAGCAGTTTGAGCCCCAGATTCAGAGTCTGAGCACATATTATGGATCCTTGAGACATTTTGGACCTTTTCCAGGATGATTTGTCACAAATTTCTATTTTTTAGCAGGTTGGGGCACCATGGCTTGCTTGCCAGTTTTGATTGTGGATTCAGATTCCTTGCAGAAAATCGAATCCAATGAGTATAATATCATTGACATGCAGAGAATTTCTATTTTTAGCAATGTCTATTTTTAAACAATTGACACATGGCGGTGTCCTCCTAGTCATCTCGAGCATTTTTGGAGAATTTGGGTCAGTTTTAGCAAGTTTTAAATTTTTGGGACCGGACGACTATTTTTGGAAACTTCTATTTTTAGCAGTGGTCGTCATTTCCAGAAGTGACACGTGGCAAGCTCGGATTTCGACATTTGACAGAGTTTCAGTATGAGGTGGCATCTACATGGCGTCATTTGACGAAGGGCGCATTTGTCCAAGGCATAAGCATTAAATGAAGAATTGATTAAAGACAAGAGGACGGATAGGATGAGGTGGCACTTCCAGGGAGAAAGTTTAGCTAGTCAAGGCTAACTTTTCTCACTAATTTTTCCTCACTTTTCACCTTTTCACTTTCCATGCATTGGTTTCTCAAAATTCGCCTTAAATTGCTTTTAAACGTTAATTTCCTAAAATTTAGGAAAATCCCTAAAAAATAGGGTGAAATCCTCTTCCTTGGGTAGCGCATGCATAACTGGCATGTGTTGACGTGTTTTAGTTAACTAAACACTCAACTCACTCTTACCTTCACTTAACTTATCCTTTCCCTCACTTAACTCACTTTATCCCTCACTTAACTCACATTATCCCTCACTTCACTCACCATTATCTCAATTTACATGCATTAACTCTCTCTTATCCTCACACATGTGCCACTCCTTCACTTAACTATCCCTCAGACTTTCACACGTGTGATTCTTTAACTCACCATGGGCATACATTCTCACGCATAATTCACCCATGTGCATTAATTCCTAAATTACTCACACTTATTCCCTCATGTGCATTAATTCCTAAATTACTCATTCACACGTCCTCGTCTTCTCCCCTTGGTAATTGTGCCTCCTCTCCTATATATTGGATGGTCTTCATTGATTATTGGTCGGATTTTGGCAGCAGCTAGCATACTTTCTCTCTCATTCTTTAGTCTAGTTACTCTTCTTTGAGCAAAGTGATCATTGTACCGGTTGTGGACTTGTCAATTGTGGCGCAATCAACCCTTTGACAAGCCTATAATAAAGAAGTTTTGTGTTTGTGTCAAACCTTTCTTCTTGTTGGTATTTGATTAATTCTTGCAATTAATTAAGCAGTTCATTACTATTCATTGTGATTTATCTATCTTATGAGTAGTTTTCGCGTTCTATTTCTTTCTATTTTTGTTGTGTTAAACCTGTAGGATCCCTCCAAGCTAAAAACTATCTTTTTTCCCCACGTCTTGGGCGGAATTAATGCGCTTTCGAAGACATTACAGCCGCTGTTTTTTGTCTTATTTTGTAGAAAATTAGACCTTAAGACAACAACAAATCACCCTCGGGACTCCCCCCTGAGAATGACAAGCACCAACCCAAACGAAGAGGGGTCTAACCCGTGACAATTTGGGGCTTTGCTCATTTAATTAGCTATTTTTTCATCGCTGAAATATCAGATTTATCAGTTTAATTGGAGGGTGGAAAAGTGTGCTAGTCAGGGTACGCAAGCCTTGGTAACAATGACATGGGTGAGTTTTTATTTTGATTGCTATACTTTCTTTTAACTCACTTGGCGACTCCACAGGATACGTGGATGAATCCACATGGGACTTACACAAAAAGATCTTTAGGTTTTGATTCCCTCATAGGGTCTAGTTCTGAGCTTGAGCAAACCCTAAATACCTTTCTCGGAATAAGACTATTCATCCACCAGGAGCTCCTTGCCAAGTTGGTAAGCATATTGAGTTCTTTGGTAAGTTCTTTTCGACGAGCACTATGGTGAGTATAACTTTGACACCTTCATCTTTGGTTTTATTTTCATCTCAAGCTATAGTAGGGTAGCAACTGTTTTTTTTTCTATCTGAGATTAAAAAGATGGCCGCAGATGTGAGGCCACCAGGAAGGTGGAGATTCTTTGCTTTTGACCCACTAAGTTTTGTTGCATTTCTAGACTATCCTCTTGACTTCCCTGTACGTAAATGGCTTAAATGCCTACCTTTGTTTGCATGGAGGTTGGGAGAATTAGTTGAGGATCACTTGGTTGCTTTTTCAAAATTGTTGGATGATTTTGAGGTGGAACATGAGGATGTGGAAATGAGAATATTTGTGTTGATCCTCAAGGGGGAGGCACAAACATGGTACAAATTCCTTCCTGATGCCTCCATTGATGGATGGGATTCATTCCAAGCAAAGTTCATTGAACGATGGGCGGATAAACAAGACAACTTTTCGTTAATTAATGCTTTTGATAATATTAAAAAGAATGGGGATGAGACTCTCATTGATTTTAATGCTCATTTTTCTAAGACTTATTATAAAACCCCGACTACTATAAGGTCTAGTGTTGCTTATGCTTTAAATTATTATCTTGAGGCGTTTGATGGTATTTTTGGTATTTTTCTCAAGAATAAGGAACCTCAAAATTTGGAGGACGCCCAGGCTGCAACTATTAAGTTAGAAGGACATTTTATTGCAGCCTACGACTTCATTTTGATCCATGACTTTCAACTACCGGTTGTTAATGTAGAAATTAAATGGCAAAATCAACAAGTAAATATTCTGTCATACACTTAGCAACCTAGAGGTAACTGTCTTCTATGAACTCTGAAATGTCTAAACCCACATTCAGAAATTACCATAAGCAAAAATACACATTGCTAAGCAATTTTGCAGCGGAATAAACACAATGAACAACAACCATTCAACTCAGAAATTTAGGCAATGCTAGGTGTTATCACCATAACAATTACACTTGAAATCTGAGTTTTAGATTTAGCAGGTGACTAAAGCGATGTAGAGACATGGCGCGATTTGGAGGTCCAAGTCATATGTGGTGGCATGCGGACAAATATAGCAGGAGCGCAAAGGAGAGGATCCGATAGACCGTGGATCTTGAAGCAACCCAGATCAACGGTCGAGACCCATATTGGGCGGTGAAATGGCACGGAATTTAATTATGCGAAGGCAGGCTGGGGAAAACTACTGTGGTTTTATTCGTGGACGCGTGGCGCCCTCAGAGGTACATTGGGGCGAAAAGTAGTGTGCCTGAAACCATTTTCCCAAAAGCCCTGATGTCATGTGGTCTAATATGTCAAATCAACAATTCGTGTGGGGGAAGGTGACGGCTAGTCAAATCACCTCATGTCACTCGTTCAGGTACTTCCCATCCGAAAATGTCAGGTGAACGCCATCGGATAACTAACTCAAAGGCTCATCATTCGAAATAGATTGGTGAAGCATGGCAAACCAACGTACCTACAAGTAATCCTGTCAGTAATTCATGATTAGAACTCGAGGACTACCGATCTTCAAATATGGGTGGCGTTATTCTACTCCAGGGAATCGTCGTTTCATTCATAAGCGAAGTAATCTCAAACTGAATCGATTTCCTGATTTCTGTAGAGTTAAGGAAAACAAAAATCGTGGTCTCTGCAAAGTTGGAAGACACGGACAAAGCCAATCAAACAGTATCCAGTAAAACAGGGTTTTCAACTAACATGGCAAGCTCATCAATGAGTAAGAAAGAAAGGTTGATTGCGCAGATATTAGCAATCAAATTCCATACTGACCTTGCGATAGAACCAGAATCAGGGGTCAGATTAAATCCTGTTATGAGGGACCTAATCATCAACAAACACGCGGACGAACTCTACAAACGAGTCGTGAAGAAGAAGCGGAGCAAACGACAGAAGACAGAAATCAGAGCTGAGGTAGTCGAGAGCGTTGGGGAAAATCAAATAGCCTGGTTGAACACTCTAAGGGAGGAAATCACCAAATTGGAATGAATTCTCAGGTAGAATTGAGTATGTTCCGACAAATTTTGGACATATGGCATTCGAAGGAAAAAGCCCCAGATATGTTAGACTTGTTTGTAACGATCCCTTTAAAGTAGGAGAACTGTCATTATACATTACTCCTTTTTGTAACTGACCTCTATTTTTAGAATTATGGGGAAGTTGAATCGTTTTGAATTCCACAAGTAACTCCTCTATATATATATCATCCCGAGGATATAGAAAGCATGAGAGGAGGAGGGGGCCTTCCCTCGTTTCAGGTAGACTTTGTAAAATCATGGAGCTAAACTAAATATATGATGTAGAAGCAATTTTTGAATTGTTTATGAAAAGATTCTAATTGGCTGTGATATGAGTTCTGTCTTCTTTCATAGTATGTGTTTCCTGTGTCTTTAGAATTCCCTTTGCAAGTTCCTCTTTTAAATTGGAGAGTTAAAAGTCTGGAATTTGTCCGATGATGCTCTAGACTTAGCAATTTAAATTCATGTGATTTCTCTTCTCAACTATTTCAGAATTCATTTTAATATGCTCTGAAGCAGTTAGGTGTTTTCCTTTTTCCTCTTTTGCCATGCAAATTTCAATTTGAAAACTCAGACTCAATGCCCTACTTAGCCTTTCTCCTCTAGATAAGTTCTAATGACCTGCTACTGCATTATTTATTTTTGACTCAATAGCCCAAATGTTACCCCCGACTTCTTCAGCAACTTCATAATACCCCCCAAAACAAACTAAATCTAGCCACCGATTTACAAAGAAATATCAAGTGACACGAGAGAGCCCTCTCTGAGTCGAGCAGGCTAGTGCCTCAGCTCTAAAGCCGATTGAAATAGTTACCTCTGTCGTTTGTCTATCAGCTGGACAAGATATATAGATAGCTAACACCAGGGAAAACCCCAATGTGGGGAAACCCAATGAGAGAGAGAGATTTTATTAGCTTCAGGAAAGATATATCAACAACAACAATACATTTACAACCAAGAGAAATAACTTACAACACCCAACAGTCCCAAATTTCTGCCTCGAAATCCATGCCCAGAAAATCCATACTGCTATACGGATTCGCCCCACTTCAGCACCTCGACGTCATTTCTCTTCATATCATCAGGTTATCTTGTATCGACTTCGACACGTTATCTACAGATGACCTAGAAGTAGAGCGCCTTGGTAGACGTTAGCCTCATTGGCGGTTATCTCGCATCTTACAAGGATGAGTATCATTGGGCCTTGATTGGATGATCCTTGTCATTGTTCGATTTTAGAACATCTTTCACAGTGACAGGATGTCCTCGTACCTTAGGACCCATTGTCATTATTGGTGGTGTTCCTTCGCACTTGACATGTGTTTACATTATTGACATCTGATTGAGTGACTCTCTCCCTCATGTCGACATCGGTACATTTACCGCAGGGAGGAGTGTACACATTGGGTGTGTTAGAATTAGGGCAGTAAAGCAGAACAAAAGTGTCTTTTAAATTTCAGTGAGAATAACAACTAGATCTTATATCTAGAAAACAAATCTACACTACTTGAACAGAGAAAACAAGCATGTGTGCTCAGATCCAAGATAGTTTAGTTATTTAGCTAAAGAGTAGATCTAAAGTAAACATTAGTTCTGATCTTCAATGCTGGAATAAAACTTATACAGATTTACAGATCTAAACTCAAAATGAAAACACAATCTGATCGTGAGCAACAAACCAAACTTCAGAAACAAGGAGTAAGAACCAAAACTCAATATACAGTCCAGATCTGATAACATTCAATGTTGATACATAAATCTAGATAAATCAAAACAAAAACTCAAAGCAAAGTCCAAATCTGATAAACTGAATAGATAACTTACCTTGCCCTGAAGTCTTACCTCTGAAGATGTCACAACCACACACTAGAGATGCAATACCATTTGTCATTATGCTCAGACAAAGTCCAACTCATAGATCCACCATATAGTTTGGATCTCTTGCCAAGAGAAGAATAGACTTTCTTGCCACCAGGAAGATAGGGCCACAAGGATACAATTCTAAAGTCAAACCCTCAACAAAAGTTTCAATCACCCAAACCCTCACACATAAATTCTATTGATAAAAACCCTCACACAATAAATTAGCTTAAGGGAGGTCGTGGCTCAACACAGGACAGGTTTGGACAACTGCAAAGGAGGGCTGCACTCATAAGGGGCTGCACTACAGCAACCACACCACAACAGTAGTAAAGGGGCCGCACCACACAACAGTCACACCCCAACAACAGTAATGGGGCCGCACCACACAACAGTCACACCCCAACAGCAGTAATGGGGCCGCACCACACAACAGTTCAACAGTCCTCAAGGGAGCCACACCACACAGTCCTCATGGAGAGCCGAGAGGTACAGAAGAGAAGGGCCGAGCCACCACACAAAGCTCAACAACAAACACTCCAACAGAAAGAGGGCAGCAACAACAAAGGTAGCCTCAAGGGAGCCGTATTACAACACACCAGGTCTCAAAAAGGAAGCCACAACAACAAACTGTCCAACAAAGGAAGGGCCGCAACAACAATACACTCCAACAACAGGTAACAAGAGGGCCGCAGCAAGAAAGGAGGATCCGCTCACCTTAGGAGCTCAAGATCATAACAATAAAAGGTGAGTTGTGAAAGGTAGGGGGGGGTTTATTTATAGTTTAGGCTAGGGTACAAATAATAGAAATTAAATTAAAATAATAATTATTAAAAATAACGTGTTTAAATTTAATAATTTAAACATGGTATAATTAACATTTTAATTTAAACTTTATTTAACCCTTAAGACAAAAACAACATAAAACCCCAATCCAACACAAGCAAGGGTAAAGGAGGGTTTAGGTAGGGTAGCTTGGTGGCAATACTTGTCCATTCATATTCAAGGTGACCTTATTAACTTTATCATCATTGCATATGGAATACATCCCTTATGTGATCATGCCCACCTTCAAGGAGGGTCATATACCAACAAGTACTTGATTGAGGATCAAGTTGCCCCAGAACATTTCTGGGGTCTTATCCACCAAGGTGCAAGACCAAGGATCAACCCATGCCCCAGGCATGGGTACCCTGGACCATGTCCAGGGGCCCTAGACATATCTAAGGGCTTTAATTGCTTGGTCCCTGTTATCCCCAATATCTAGGGATAACTAGGAGATCATGTCTCGAGGCCAACATGGTCCTAGACATGGAGTACCGAGAGCAGGAGTGACTTGAGCATGGCCCTAGAGGGCCCATCTTTTTTCTTCTCAGCCAGACTCGTCCTGTCAGCAGTACCAGCTTCCATCACTACCGACCTGGGTTTGCATCGGAGAGGACTCTTGCTCCATGAGGTAATTGGTCCGAGGTATCATGGTATGTGTCGTATTTGATCATTAATAACCTTCTTATGTATGCATTAGGTTTCTTTCATTTCGGATGATTGCTTGGATCTTACACTAATCCACTTGACCATTGTTGGGGTGATTGATGGGGCAACTTAGCAAGCCGGTATTCATGGGTTTTGGTTAGCCACCAAGGG
>ML805049.1:13479-25105 GCA_009831015.1 Picea engelmannii | reverse complement strand
ACTTCAGATTCCTCTTGTGGCCAATTCAAGGTTTGCTCACACTAGATTTGGATTGAGATAGATCACCACATTTTGCAATTGAAGAGGACTTGTCCATTGTTTCACTTGCAGTAGATTGAATTGGAGGACCACCTCTGCTTCAAGTGTCCAAAGTATTATGAGATCAAAAGGGGGTTCCATTGCCTCTATCGAGTCTCAAGGATCTAATTCACTGCCTCCTTCCTCTATCTAAACTTAAGATGCCTAGCTCTCTTTCTGAGGGAGATGTTAGGACAAGAGAAACAACTCTTAGAAGGACCTCCCCAAAGAGACCCCATCAAGTGGATCATTTACTTCTTTCCCTGTATCTTGTCGGTCAGTGGCAACAAGCGGTAGGCAAAGACGCAAGACTCTTCTGACACCAAATCAATATGACCATGGACCTCGGCTCAATCTTTGACTAAAAGCCTGCCCCCATGAGGCTTTTCAAGAGTTCTCAATCTCATTCTCAACACTAGTCAATTGCTCCCCCCGCTTTCAAGAGACTAGTCTATCACCACTAGGTTCTTTCGAGCACACTAGAGTAATATGAGAGTCTTTAGATATTGTTCCCAAATACCTCCCAAGGTTTTAAAGTCAAGTCTTCTAAGCCTTGGCTTCTTTTATATGGTCGATGATACAGTAGAGATGTCTTCATTTTTCTCCTGTACTTCCTTCTTTATTTCTAAAGTGGTTGTTGGGGCTTCCTTTTTCCCCCTCTCATTCTGCACCTATGTATAATGATGTGTAACTCTTTATCACATTGTATCTAGGCTTATGCTTTTGAAAACTGAAAAGTATTCAAAAGCATATCTTATTTTGTGTTATACTTTACCTTTTAGCTTCTAGGAGTTGCTTTGGCACTCCCACAATTTGATCACCACTAGATTGTACTTTTAAGTCCCATTGACCTACTGTTTTTTGGTCATCCACGGAAATTGATAAAAATACCTTATCTTATCTAGGTCTCTCCTTGCAAATATGTATTTCCCGGCATGACTAAGGATTAAATTTTATCCCGTGATAGATTGAACCAACCCTTGTCTATCATTACTTGAACAAAGGCTTAACATAAGCTCAAATATATCCATCAAAACTCCAAGCTCTTTTCAACCTCTAAAGCCAATTTTCTTTCAAGCAAGTTAAATCAAGCTTCCTTGAACCAAAGTGAAATGCCCTCGTGTTGAGATATGCTCAAACGTTAAAATAGAACTTAGTATGTGCAATGGGAGAGATAAGATAATTTTATTAATGTACAACAAATGACCACGGGAGTAGGTCAATGGGACCAAAAGGTACTTCTAGTTGAGGTACAATGTGGGAGACCGTAAGCAACTCCTAGATCAATAATAAAAGTAGAAAAATAAAGAACTAAGTGTCTAGCTAAGAGCTAAATATCTAGTCAAAAGAAGATATATAAATAGGTGCAAGTACAATAAGAATGCTAGAGATTGGAAATCTCAATGTTGAACAAAAAAGAGAAAGGATATCAGGGCCTACTAGAGTTACGGCCGACAATGAGTGCAAGTGCAAATGAAGGGACTAAGATGTGGGATTTCATTAGAGTCACCCATCAAGAGAGACAGAAAGTCATAGAGAACACAATAATGATGATTTAGGATGCCTTCACCTCTATATAGAGTCTTTTGGTGCACTCAAAATAGATGTGGATTTGTGAATCCCAATTAATTCCAATGGCCTTTAATGCCACCCAGAAATCCGCCCTTGCCTCTTGTTATCCCTTATATTGCATGAGGTTTATATCATGATTGAAGACCCTACCCAACCAAGTTAGATTTGGAGCATATTGATCCCAAAGTTATTTTTCCATTATGAATGCATTCACATTAGCGGTGTTCATATATTCGTGGTTCGCATCACACATGTCAAAGCACTTACATGGATGTGGGGTATATTACTTGTGCATAATCTCCTAGACTTGCTTCCCTCGTGACAATTAAGCGGTTGACCACCATGTTGGGTGTTGAGGCATACTAGTGAGAGTAGTTCATTTGTACATTGGTTCATGCATTAGTCCCTATAGCACTTTTGGAGGTTATTTCATCTATAGGTATCACTTATGTATGAGAGCCTTGGATGTGTTGTCCCTCTAGAACACTCTTCCCAAGGTTTCATGTTCATTACAGATCCACCCAACTCCAGTCGCCAATCGAATATCTCTCAATTCTTGGGTAAGTACACCTATTACACTCCAATTCAAGTTTTTATTCTATAAGAATCAATCCAATACGACGAAGAAGTCAAATTTGCGCAGTCCAAGAGTGCTCACTCTGATATGAGTGATGTCTCTTCCTCTGGAGCTCATTCTTTTGTGAACAATCTAGCCCAAGTAGCCCCTCCTGTCCTAAACTTGACAAACTTCAGAAATTTTATTGACTCCTGTTATGGTGAATTCTTAAGCGAACGTGATCATAATTCTCACTAGTCCTCTGGCCTTCCACGGCACAGTCCTCAAAACCTATCCATTCCCGAAATTCATTGAATTATGCACCAAGAATTATGACCCTGGTTCATCTACTATCCTCACCTTCGATGGCCAATACAAATTATTTGCCATCATAATCAAATCCATCTCTACTATGCTAGAAATATCCTTGGACTTACAGGTCCTTTCCATGGAAGAATGTAGGGAGATGTACCTTAGCTTAATTGTAGAGTAGTAGAAACATAAGCTTGCCAGACTACAGCCTAAACAAAGTCATGTCATAGACTCGTCCCCACCATTATGAACTAAATAATTCTAGATATGGACTCAAGAATTCATATCCCTATTCTCCATCACCTTGATAAAGGACAAGAACTCCATTGTTAATGAGGCTATGTTAGTCTTTCTTAACCACTTTCACAGTTGCTCAATTCCACCGTTCCTCTATGTTGAAGACATTGCAAATAAACATGAGGCAGTAGCTTGCCAATTTCAACTCTTAGAAATTTTTTAGGTACCCTTCATACCCTGTCTACTTGTTTGTTTATTATCTCACCTGGGGTTGCAATTGTCAAAGGAAAGCCAACCCACCAGGTGTATTGATTGGTTCCTATGGGTTAGGAAGAATGAATAGGATTGTTCCATGTTAAATTATATAAACAAGCTCGTGTATGCAGTGTTCTCTATAATCAATGAGAAGAACCAATCAGAGTACCTAATGAAATTAAGTCATATCTATACACAAGTGATCTTCGTGCCAAGGGGATTGGATCTTAACAGAGGATTATACAAAGAGTACCATAGAATTGCAAAAAATCACTTACTCTATCCAAGAAACCAAGAGCATAAAACCCTAATTGCAGAAATATCCATCCAAAATCAACAAAAGCATCTACAATAGACCGCCTTCAAACATAGTGCAAGAGAGAGAAAGACCAAGAAAGATGAAATAGCGAAAATGCTAGGAGTGTTACCCCACAATGGTGAGGAATCATGATAAGAAAAGAAAGCTAGCCCTAGCCTTCTTAGATGGGGGTAGCCTAGCATATTTTCCCACATAACATAACATTCATTTGATTTAAGTGGGGCTGACCCCTCATTTAACCCTTTACAAATGCTAAAATGTAAAATATACATCAATAATAGCCACACATGTGAGACGTCAAGCCTTCCTAAGCAAGGAAGACGCCTCCAAAGGCCATGTGGCACCAATTAAGTGTGAAGTGGGAGCAAGTGATGTCTTTCCTCACCCAAGGTCATGCCAATCATTACTAGTACCCCAAGTGTCCACCAAACCCTAGCTCTATCAAACCTTAAAAGATGATGTCATCATCAAAATAGGGCCAACGTCCAGAATCTAGGTGTTACGTCTTGTTAGCACACTTTTCCACCCTCCAATTGAGCTGATAAATCTGATATTTCAGCAATTAAAAAATGGTTAATTAAAGGAGTAAAGCCCCAAATTGTCACGAGCTAGACCACTCTCTGTTAGGGCTAGTGCTTGCCAACTGTTGACACGAAGTTTAATGTTTTACCCTTTAAACCTGAAGCGTCGCTTTTTCCTAGTCATGGAGCCGCCCTTAATCTTAAAAAGAGTCAAAAATCTTTCGACTTTTCAGGTTTCAGGATTCGGCCTTTCACAAAGCATGTTTTCCTAACTAACCACTCCAAACTCCCAGTGCCGAAATCCCGAACAGGCTTTATATTAAAAATAAATAAAAAAAGAAAAAGTAAGTGCTATAAGTCCCGACGCGCGTTTCACAAATTATCCTTTAATCGTGATTAATTAAACTCTTAAAACACAATCAACAATTCATTAACCTCTCGCGATTAGGGTTTCCTTGTATCAAAGTGTTGTCAAAGCATCAGCCCTTGAACCCCCAGTCCCCGATTTTCCGAAAAGAAGAAGTTAATCACTAATCTTAATTGATTAAAGCGTTAATACAAGTAATCAACACCTAAACTAATCCCATCGTGATTTCGTGATTCGGGGTTTGCTTATGACATACCTCATGGGTACAGGATCCCCGAAATTTTGAAATACGAAATCGCGAATTTTTTAACAAAGTTTAAAACAAATTTAAGTTAGTTTAAAATGGGATTAATAAAGATTAAAACGACTTTTCGCCTTTCGCATTTCGAGATTTCGTGAAAGCAGTCCTTTCGAAACTCAGCTTTGAAATCGTCAATATACGGTAATATCTGTAACAAATGAATAGAGATATTTTTGACTTAACTGCGTATCTCTGGGCATATCTCCCCCATTAAGACATTAAAGTTTTACCACTTGTTTCAGTACGTTCGTCGTAAGAAGAGTTAAAGGTTAATAGAGGTTTGGTTTTTCGAATTTCATTCTTACCGTTTGAATTCATAAGTGAATTGCATTTAGCAAGCTTACACATTTTTCTCTACGACAGGAATTCGTCCTAAACACGAACATTATGGCACCTAGAAAGGCACCTAAGAAAAGTGAAGAAGCAGTTGAAAGTTCAAGCCCAGAAGGAGATGTCGTGTCTGATACTACACCACATGCCATAGATTCCATCAAATCATGGAGGCAAATTTTTGAAACCTTGGACTACAAAATCAAGAATTTTCCCGATGATTTCGAAAACAAACTCCGGGACATAGCAGAGTCCGAACTTCATAAAGTAGCCACGTGCCCACGACTCATGACATACAACGACATGATCAGTTGGGCTTTGGAGAGGACAGACGTGCAAACCAGAAGCATTCTCGACAGCCAAGGGGTCGTCATCGGCTCTTTCAGACCGGAGCATATACAAGTAATGTACAAACTATCTCCCAATTCTAAACATGTTTATAATAAAGAATTCGTAAGTGAATTTCAAAGGAAAGAATGCACAGAAGCAGACCAAACATACCCCAGCATAATCAAACACTGGTGGAGACACCCACCAAAATTCAGGGCCGATACCCATAACGTTTATGCCACAGCATCTTTGAATTAGTACATAGTTTATGTGGCTATGATGTTATGTAGACTTTTCGGGAAGAAAAGTCCTACCCATTTCCCTGCAGAATGGGTGCCCCTTTTACATGAAGCAGTCGAAGGCTATAGCTTCAACTGGAACAAAATTCTATCAGATAACCTAGCTAAGTAGGTTATGGAGTATCAAACCGCGAGATCAAATGGCCAACCAGTAGCCTTTTACATGTCAGCATATATCATGGACGCTATATGTTTCACGACTCCTTTCCCTTTGATGAATTGGAGTTGGAACCCAACCTGCACTGAACCGATTCATGAATATCATTCTAAGTTGTGGGAAGAAATGTTAAGGATTCTTTTTACAAAATTTGTCATTTCGTGGTGATACCAGTGCATCAGATGCTGTATGGCTATGCACCCCCCCGTATTTCGGAGTCGGTCATAGGAAATCTCAAGGCGGTTGTCGATTGGTTTATTGAGGAGAATTTCTCCTATATCAGGGTTTTCGGATGTTCTATCCCTCCTCATGCACTTCCTAAATTCCTCCCTGACAGACTGGTGTGCAGGGAGGTAGCTCATCAGATAATAACAGGTGGTATTGGGATAGAACTGAAGACAGCTCAAAAAGAGTTTTGGCCAGTCTTTCCCGTACAGATTGGAAGGTTTTCGCTACTCAACCTGGGTCATTCCAAGGTTGAAGTTGCAGCTCTAGAGGAGGTCAAGTTGGTGAATCTCGAACATAGGAAGCACGACCCTTATCAAACAGTGGGAAGCCACATGGCTCACTGTGGCATGAAAGCATTTGAACATGAGGAATCCCCTTGCGATGACATTTTCAAAGGGGTCAAAACCTATGAGGAAGTGTTAGACAGGGTACAGGCATTATCATCCGATTTGCAAACCAGTCTTCTAACCTTCCAGAGACAGACGAAGCGGTTTGCCCAAAGTATTGCAGGGCGAAGCAACAACATCCCCTCCAAAACAAGAAAACATTCCCCCGGGCTTCGAACAAAAAGCATAGAATAAAGCAGACACCCAGGAAAACCCACAGGAGGTCGAAGGGTCTTCACAAAACAAAGAAGTCCCACAGACAGAGAATCTAGGAGCAGAAGCAGAAAAAGGGTTTGAGACACCTCTCGAGTCCAGTCAATCTACCCCCCCTTCGTCATCTACTATTCATATTGATACTCCCAAGACAACAGGGGAAACAAAATCCACAGAGTTGGGTAATCCCATCACTTCCTTGACCCCTTTACAATCTACTTTTGGTTTCCCTCAGGGAGGAGTCATATATGCTAACGACCTCGACCCTATCTCCAGAGAAGAAATTCCTCCCTCTGATTACTTCTTCAGTAAAAAGAGGAAGGTTGTATTAAAACAGAAGATGTATATGAGAGAAGGTGGTATGGTAAAGAAACACAGGGTGCTGGTGGATGGGCAAAACTTGGAAGAGGGAGATTTCGCTACAGAGGTGGCGGGCTCCATGGGAGCGCTGGCAACAGCAAATCTTTTCACTGTTAGCAATATGAGAGCAAGGTTGGAACAGAGTAACCGCAGGATAACCCAGTTGCAAGATCAACTAAATGATACCGAGAAAAATATCAAAGCAGAAATAAATAAAGGTCTAGATCAGGCCAGAGTTGCTGACAAGCAAGAAATTCAATCGCTTAAGTCAAGTCTAGACGAGATGAACGAGAAGATGCAGATTAGCCAAATACAACTTATTCGGCAAGAAGAATTGGTAAGACAACTACAGGCTAAATTGAATTCAATAAAAGGCCAGGTTATAGACATGAAAGTTTTTCAAGACCAATCACTGGAAATACATGCGAAGGTAGAAGCTGAGCAATAGAAAGTAATCTCCCAAGTAGAGATTATTCAGAATTATTTTCAGGAAACAAGCAAAACTTTTGATAATATTATTTTTAAAGAAAAAGAAGCTAAAGCAGCAAGGGCCACTTTCCAAAAGGCAGTTGTATGTTATGAAAACGAAGAAGTATCGAAAATTCTAAAGCTTTCTGTCACAGAGCAGAGTAGAGGCGATATCATGCTCAATGTATGGGAAAACAACATAGCAGAATATAAGAAAATAGTCAAAGAAATCAAAGATGATTGTGAAAGAATCTTTGATTTATTGGACAAAGAATCATTAGGTATTGGAAGAGACAATTGCACTAGGCAATTAGGACAGATAAACATTGTAAGACACCAGTTGAATTTCAAAGAGGGTTTAAATGAAATTCAGTTGGAAATTTCACAATTAAAGGAAATGGATGTTACCCTAATAGACAAGTGGCTAGTGAAACCAAACTTGAAATTTCAATCAATCAAGTTTGTTGGTAAGGAAATTGAAGATCGGCTTCCAGAAACTCAAAGAAAATTCTATTTATTTGAAGCAAAGGATCTTCCAGAGTCTCTCAGAAATTTCGTACTTCTTCTTGAAAAATGTATTGAATGTATCAAGTCAAAAGAAGGAGATACTTCAGTAAAACAATGAAGTATCATTTTGAAAACTTATATTATTGAGATGATAGGAAAATAAATGATAATCATGCAAACGGTTGGGGTTTGCAATTCTTGTAACCGTTTGCCCCTAGGAGTTAGGAGATCATCAACCAACAATCATTATGGATGAGATCATCAACCAACAATCATTATGGATCTGGTATAAATATAATCTCAGGATATTGATCTAGCACTTTTTATGGGCGCATTGTAAAGAAGAATTTGAAGATATTTTTGGATTAATACGAATACAGATTGAAGATTCCAGATCTGCTCAAGTTTGAGTTATGTGTTTCTCCGTTGTTTCATATTTTTCATATATCTTTTTAATGAATGCTTAACTACAATTTAGTACAACCTCTATTGTGGTAATTAATTATTCTTGCAATTTAATCGTTTACAACCTTTCCTCTGTATCAACTATCAGCATATACAAGACCTGTGAATGTTTTAGATTTCAATATCATATGCTTCATTAAGAGTTCTTCCTGGCTATTTTTCTTCTTCTGTCACAAAGTGAGATTCCTCTTCAACTGATGCCTCGCCTTTTTCAGCAGCTCCATGTTTTCTTTTCATTTCATGCACATTCCCTTTTCGAAATTTAACTCAAATACCAGAAACGGCCTTTAGTTTCGTCATACTATCATTTCAAGGTTTTTGGAGTTCTTCTTATATGTTTTGAAACAGAAATAGCGAACCCTTAAAGAAAACACAGAATCTATCCTTTCAGTCTCCTTCCCTCATAACTGTTCCAGTTACACGACAACCTAATATCGAACCTGGACTATCAGATCAAACGAGCATTGGTTTGAATTTATTTAACACCATCCTATAGACAGCAAATAACCGGGTTGAGTTAGAACATTCATGGGCAGTAATTGAAAGAGACATTAGCATCCAGGAAAACTGGGAAGCTAGACAGAGACAGTTAAGGAATCAGCCATAGCCCTTTCATGTAACCTACCTTTTATCCTTAGCCCTCTCTTTCTTTTCGTATGCCTAGACGGTGTACTTTAGAGCCTTAAAGTACAAACTCAGAAACAACACCAACCTCGGGGGGGAGTCCCTAGGGTGATTTGTTCTTGTCCTTAGGTCTGATTTTCTGCAATAAATCACAATTTACAGCAGCTGATATGTCTTGGATAGCGTGTTAATTCCGTCCAAGACGTGGGGGAAACAATAGTTTTGTTTGCTTGGAGGGATCCTGCAGGGGTAGCACAATAAAGAAAGAAGGAAAGAGAGAAACTACTCAAAACATTAATGAAAATCATAATGAATAGTAAGAAAGCGACTAATCTAATTGCAAAATTCACAAAAGTACCATCAAGAAGAAAAGTTAGAACACAAACACAAAAATTCTTTATTGATAGCCTATAGGCTTGCAAGAGGGTTGGTTGCGCCACATTTGAAAAGTCCACAACCGGTACAATGATCACTTTGCTCAAAGAAGAGTAACTAGACTAAAGAATGAGAAAGAAAGTATGCTACCTGTTACCAAAATCCGACCAATAACCAATGAAGACCATCCAATATATAGGAGAGGAGGTGCAATTACCAAGGGGAGAAGACGAGGACATGTGAATCAATAATTTAGGAATTAATGTGCATGAGGGAATAATTGTGAGTGAGTAATTTAGGAATCAAAGTGCATGGGTGAATTATGAGTGAGAGTGTATGCGCGTGGTGAGTTAAAGAATCACATGTGTGAGAGTGTGAGGGATAGTTAAGTGAAGGATTGGCGCATGTGTGAAGATAAGGGAGTTAATGCATGGAAATTGAGATAATGGTGAGTGAAGTGAGGGATAAAGTGAGTCAAGTGAGGGAAGGATAAGTTAACTGAAGGTAAGAATGAGTTGAGTGTTTAGTTAACTAAAACACATCAACATATGCCAATTATGCATGCGTTGGCCAAGGAAGAGGATTTTTCCCTATTTTTTAAGGATTTTCCTAAATTTTAGGAAATTAGCGTTTAAAAGCAATTTAAGGCGAATTTTGAGAAATCGATGCATGGAAAGTGAAAAGGTGAAAAGTGAGGAAAATTTAGTGAGAAAAGTTAGCCTTGACTGGCTAAACTTACTCCCGAGAAGTGCCACCTCATCCTATGCGTCCTCTTCTCTTTAATCAATTCTTCATTTAATGCTTATGCCTTGGACAAATGCACCCATTTGGTCAAATGACACCATGTAGATGCTTATGCCTTGGACAAATGCACCCATTTGGTCAAATGACACCATGTAGATGCCACCTCATACTGAAACTCTACCAAATGTCAAAATTCGAGATTGTCACTTGTCACTGCTGGAAATGATGACCACTGCTAAAAAAAAGAAGTTTCCAAAAATAGTCGTCCAATCCCAAAAATTTAAAACTCGCCGAAACTGACCTAAATTCTCCAAAAATTCTCGGGATGACTAGAACACCACCATGTGTCAATTGTCTAAAAATAGACATTGCTAAAAATAGAAATTACATGCATGTCAATGTTGTTATACTCATTGGATTCGATTTTCTGAAAGGAATCTGAATCCACAATCAAAATTAACATGCGAGCCCTAGTGCTAAACCTGCTAAAAATAGAAATTTTTGATAAATCATCCTGGAAAAGGTCCAAAAGACTCAAAATGTCTCAAGAATCCATAATATGTGCTCAGAATTTGAATCTCGGCCCTGGAGCTCAAACTACTAAAAATAGGAAGTTATTGCATGTCACCTAAAAAAGTGCTAACGAGCCTAGAATCATGCAAGGACCATCCCTGTATGCTCAGAACCGCTCCAAGCTATCAAGAGACCCACTCAAACTGTGTCTCCTAAAAAGTAAAGACACTTGTTCTATGTAAATATCTCTCTCAAATGCAGGGAAAACCAAGCTAGCTCTAACTTTGAAACAGAGCAACCACATACCGATCATATACCTGTCTGTGATGGGAACCAACCTCTGACATCAACACAAGTGCTAAACTCAGGGAGAATCTCAAAATGCCAGCGAAAATAGTGCACATTCGCTCTTAACCCGTAGATTTCCAAAGGTGGAAATCTACGGATTAACAATGGTGACTCAAGGGGACGAGATCCACCTGTGGGATGTCGAGAACCATATGGATCTATGTGTCTGTAAAAATGATAGTCTGTGAGAACTCTGTTAGATATACCAATGACGATCTGTAAACTAAAGAAATATGTACCAAAAATACCCCAGTAATGTGTGGAAGGAAAGAGGGCCCTGTAAGTTGACCAAGAAGATTCTATATATTGACTTGTGATACCAAAGCCTATCCAATGGGCCATGGAGTCAAATCCATATAAATCCTCCCACTAAATCACTGAATCACTGAAACACAAGGGGTCTCATCCAAATCTGCGACCTGCTACCACCCTGTTAAATTTATAGCAGGTGCAAGATCCACTCTCCGGAAGGATGGCAAAGACCCTAGCTGAGATCTAGGGCCCCCAGTGCACTCCTAGGGTACTTGGTCTGAGACCAAACAGTCAATGCCATGGCAAAAGACCCTTGTTAAGGCCCCCCGTATATGACTGGGGTTCTTGGTCTAGGACCAAGCAGTTAAAGCCCCCAGATATGTCTAGGGCCCCTGGACATAGTCCAGGGTACCCATGCCTGGGGCATGGGTTTCTTGGTCTGGGACCAAGCAATTAAAGCCCCTAGATATGTCTAGGGCCCCTGGACATGGTCCAGGGTACCCATGCCT